>PVJS01012581.1:0-43595 GCA_004027185.1 Glis glis
ATACTTTATTTTGAAACTGGGTCTCACAAAGTTGCAGAGGGCCTCACTAAGGGGGGGGGAGAGAGAGAGAAGGAGAGAGAACGCTCGCGTGCCGGCCCTATTTTTTATACTTTATTTTGAAACCGGGTCTCACAAAGTTGCAGAGGGCCTTGCTAAGGAGACAGAGAGAGAGAGGGAGGGAGGGAGAGGGAGAGAAGGAGAGAGAACGCTAGCGTGCGCGCGCGCGCATGCGCGAGCTGAGGCTGCCCGCGAACCGGATCCTCCGGTCTCTGCCTCCCAAAGTACTGGGATTACAAGCGTGTGCCACCATGCCCGGCCTGAGTTATATTTTTGAAAAGGACCTATGGCAGAAGAGCCTTCATTTGCTTACTGTATTGAAACCCATCAGAACTGCAGGGTGTTAACAGAGAAAGCTTAAAGGATACAGGTCAACTGCTACAACTATTAAGAAATTAACAGATGTATGACACAATGTCCTAAAAATCTTCAACTGCCTACTATCTATGAATAATGAACGTAATGGTAAATCGGAAATTCCTAGGAGTGTACAAGAAATCATTCACAGTTGCATATTTGTTGACAGATGGGGTTCATGTTCATACCTAAAACTATTAGAGGACACAATGTATAAGGAAAATAATCTTGGAGATTCTACCTCATGTCATGAGGACATTTAACTAGTTTAGCCTTTATGTTTGGTGTGGAAGCCACTGCTTGAGTGCATGGAAGCACCAGGAAAAGCTCTCCGGAGGAGACTTACCCTTGAGTGCATGGAAGCACCAGGAAAAGCTCTCCGGAGGACACTTACCCTTTTCTGTTCTTTCACATACTCTATCAATTCGTCTCTTGTTCTCTTCACTGTGTCTTCCACAGCCTTTGCGCTTCGCTTCTGCTCTTCTATTATTGCTGCCTTAACAGTTTCCTGTTTGTGAGGAGATGAAAAAGAAGTCAGAGAGGTAAGCACCAAGGTCCTTTAGTGTCTGCTTTATATGAACTAAAAATCCTCATTTTTAGTGGGTGGGAGCTCGGTCTGGTCAAAGCCTACCTTTAAACATGAATATGAGCTTATAAAATCTTTTTGGGATATGTTAGAGATTTCACTGAACACTCTTTCCTAAACAGAGTGAAAGGGAAAAGAAACGGAATAAGCCATTTACTGCAGGGAGCGCCTCACAGGCTCCAAGAGCTTCCTCACCAACCTCCCATTTGATGTTTCCATGATTGATTGCCTTCCTGTACTTTGCACTATCCACAGAAGACTTCCAACTCGTGTTTATTCTTCCAAGAACACCCTAATGCTCTAGCTGTTTTATTCACGTTTAATTTTGCCATCATACAATAATCAAGTGTGGTCTAGGTGGTAAGATTTACAGCTCATTCGGTTCTCCTGCCAGAGTAAGATGTTGGGAGCTGGACGCCGTGAATAAGTGGTAAAAATTCCACCCTGTGTGCTGGTATTTGAAATAAGAGATCTGGGGAAGAAAGAGGTACTCCCTACGTTACTGAATTGGAAATCGGGTACCTGATTTCAGAATGGCAGATACAGAGAAAAAGGCTAAAATTCTGAAAAAGAAATGCAGTACTTTAGCAGAGAGCAGTGTTCTCTGCTAAAGTAGAGCTTCATGGACTGAAATGAATATTATAAAATTCTTTCATTTCCACTTATTTATGTAGTTACTGGTACACCCCTTTTCTACTGAACAGCAAGATTATCCATTAGAAAATGCCTTTAAGTTTCTCGGAATATTTCCTTCACTTTTGATTCTTAAGGGCTTTTCCCATGGTGGTATGTGCAAATGTTTTCTCATAGCTTTTCCTAATTAATTTTAGACTTGTATATGTGAGCCAGGAAAAATGTAGAATAATTAAGGATTCTCTATCCTAAGATATTTACTGTAAAAATTTTGAAAATACAGAAAATATGAACACAAAGCAATTTCCAATTAGTTTTAGACTTGTAAATGACCCAGAAAATGTAAAATAGTTAGATTTCTATTCTAATATATTTGATGTAAAATTTTTGAATATACATGCAAATATGTATACAAGGGAATATACATATACTTGGATATAAATAAGATAGGACCTAAACTGTATATAGTATTTTCTAACTCTGAAATTCTTCACTTAAAACATTTGAATATTTTCTTAAGTCATTATATATTGTTTAATATTATGATTTCTACTTCATTACAAAGTTGCATAATAATTATTTTACCAATCTTTATTCATAGGTATTTTGGTTGTTTTAAACAAAGTAAAGCATCCAAAGCTGGGCATGGTGGCGCACACTTGTAATCCCAGTACTTGGGAGGTGGAGACTGGAGGATCCGGGTTCGCAGCCAGCCTCAGCTACTTAGTGAGGCCCTCTGCAACTTCGTGAGACATGGTTTCAAAATAAAGGATAAAAAATAGGGCCGGGGGTGTAGCTGGGAGGTAGAACGCCCTTGGGTTCAATCCCCGGAACCGCAAAAAAAAAAAAGTAAAGCATCCATAAATATATATATCTTTGTGGTATATATTAGATATTTACTTGGGATCAATTAAAAAAGTGGAGTCATTGTAGCCAAAGAATTTGAACTCTCTTACGGCTTTTAACATTTTGCATAAATCTCTTCCCATAAGCAGCCCATGAAAGTGGATATTTTGTAGCATCCTTGATTTAGTTTCATCGGTTTTAAAAAATATTTGCTTATTTGGGGGAGAATAGAATCTTATTCTTCATTTTTAAAAAAGTTTTAGGCTGGGCATGGTGGCACATGCTTGTAATCCCAGTACTTGGGAGGCGGAGACCAGAGGATCCGGGTTCGCGGCCACCCTCAGCTACTTCGTGAAGCCTGCGCAACTTCGTGAGACCTAGTTTCAAAATAAAGTATAAAAAAAATTAGGGCCAGGGGTGTAGCTCTGAGGTAGAAAGTTCCTGGGTTCAATCCCTGGTACCGCAAAAAAAAAAAAAAAATATTATACAATGTTAAGTATTTTGTTCATAGAATACTGATAATATAAATACTGCTTCTTTTCATTTGATTATATCTCTGCTTACTTTTAGTTTACCCATCATTTTTGAATTCCTTTCCTATTAAATAAAATTATATGAAAATGCTGAAAGTATACATAGTGATTCTTTTGAAAATTGTTAATATTTTATTTTCAATAAGAGGACACTAGGCTTTAGTTACAATGATGAAATAATAAAGTGCAAAGTTGTTTCCATAATTATTTTAAAAGGATAATGCTCAAAAATTACAGTAATTTTCAAAGAAAAGTGAGAATGAATAAGATTATTTCAAATAAAAGTATCTGCTCTTACAATTCTTGTTGACTTGACACTCACAAATTTGGAATTTGAAAAATCTGAGACTTAAGCCAAGAGTGGTGGCTCATGCCTATAATACCAGTATTTGGGATGCTGAGGCTGGAGGATTGCAGGTTTGAGGCCAGCTTCAGCAACTTAGTAAAACCCTCATCAACTTAGTGAGACCCTGTTTCAAAATTTAAAAAATAGGGCTGAGGAAGTAGCTCAGAGGTAGAATATCTCTGGGTTTAATCCCCAGTACCAAAAAAAGAAAAAAATTTTCAGATTTAAAAAGGAAAGTTCTTTGAAATAAAATACACTAATAATTCTGTAGTGAAGAGTATGAATATTCACACTATGTGGGTAAATTAAAAGTATAAATAATATCACAGCCGGGTGTTGTGGCGCACGCTTGTAATCCCAGTACTTGGGAGGCTGAGACTGGAGGATCCAGGTTCCTGGCCAGCCTCAGCTACTTAATGAGGCCCTCCGCAACTTAGTGAGACCCTGTTTCAAAATAAAGAATAAAAATAGGGCTGGGGGTGTAGTTCGAAGTTAGAATGCCCCTGGGTTCAATTCCCAGTACTGCAAAAAAAAAAAAATAATAATAACATCACATCAGTTCAGGTTAGGTTTTACCAACAGCTGAATTACAAAAAAATCTGTAGCTTTCAGGGTCTTTGGAAATTTAGAATTAGAAAGATTGTGCACTTGGATTATTGAATGTAAAAGATAAATCTATGGCATATTAAGTGTCAACCAGAATTTCTATCTAGCAAGGGGCAGAACATTAAATTTGACCAGACCTGTTTGACTAAAAATAAAATCATTGATTTAATGGGCTGAATAAAACAGGAAAGGGAAGGGAAGGGAAGGGAAGGGTAGGGAAGGGAAGGGAAGGGGAAAGGAAGGAGTTAGCTATATGTTCTTCAGTGGACATTTTTGGGGGAGGCTGAGAATTCATATTTCCTTCTCAGTCCAAATTTTTTGGGGTCTTCGATTCCTCATTTTTGAGCTGTAAAAGTATCACAAAGTTTCCCTGGTTTTCACCTTCTCAGCTGGAATTTAGGTAATAGTCATGGTTGTGAAGTCCATCCTGAAAAACTACTTGTCAACGAATGGTTCATTTTAATATGATACAAAAGTAAAGTTTAAGATTTCCATTTTCTAATCAGAACAAATTCTGAATTAGCTGAATTAATGAACACATTCTGTGTGCCGGTATGTAAGTGCCTGTGAATACCTGCCTGCATGTTTTTTTTTATTCCATTAATAAAATACGTTGTCCTTGAGTCATTAGAATTAGTCTAAAACAAGGAATGAAGAGTTGCCACCAATGAGTATATTCAAATAGGCAATTCTGAAAGAGTATTCTCAAGAATATCTTCTTGACGGCAACACCATTATAACACAGTAAGTTCTCCAGGAGAGAGGTTCTCCACCTCAGCACCACTACTGATAATTCTTTGCTGGGAGGTAATGCCCTACTTTGAGCAGCAATACCGGTTAAAAAACCGGTATGCCTCCAGTTAAAAAACCACAAACCTAAGGAGAATCGTTTGGGGGAAAAACACTTAAGTGCATATATGTTATTATGTATCTGTTAAAATGTACACATTTCTTGTCCTGTTTTAAATATTTTTTATCATTTGAAATCTATGCGGAAGCTGAGTGTGGTGTTTGATGACTGTAATCCCAGTACTTGGGAGGCCAAGACAGGAAGATCACAAGTTCAAGGCCAGCCTCAGCAACTTAGTGAGACCCTCAGCAATTTAGTGAGACTCCACCAAGTGCTGTGTGCATGTTTGTTACTATCACTATGAACTACTTTATGATGTGAGAGTATAATGCACCAATAATAGTATAAAAAGAATATATTGGATAAAATGAAATAAAATATTAAAATCCCCCCCAAATTAAAAGAGCTGGAGGTATAGTTAAGAAGTAGAATGCCCCTGGGTTCAATCCCTAGTACCAAAAAATGCAGAAATATCATAATCAAATGATTATATTACTAGTTAGTAAATGTGGAAAAAGTTCTAGATACTAAATTTTTTTCAGTGAATGACTGGAATCAGTTTCAATAATGTTATGATTAAGTAGGTCATGTTAAAAGTAATTTTAGAGCTAAAAGTTTATGTAACATTTTGTACAAGATTTGTAAATCTCTTCTCATTGCCTCTCAGTATAGTTTTTCTCACATCCATCAAATCCACCATACATTTCAGTAACCACAGGATCATGAGCCAATGAAAAGTCTGTGATTGTATTTTCTTTATCAGGGCAAATTTTGTGAAGGATTGTAAACACAGTTATTTATGGGAAATAAATCTCAGCAATCAACTCAATTCTGGTCTGTGGGTTATAACCCACATTTATCATGTGGTTGTTTTTCTGAGGCAATTGCATGCTTTATTTTTGTGTGTACACACAATGTATGCATATTATCTAATTGTATATCATTTTAAAAGTTGCACATGGTTGTGGAAATGCACCTTAAAAAATGAGTGACAAACTAGTGAGGCAAAGATCAGATATCACATGTCATACAGTTATAATTTATGATTTGTAGCAAAGTCCATTTGTCAAATTATTTCCTGAACATCTATTATGTCTAAAAAACATTCCCAGATATGGAAATATTTTTCATTCTTCTCTTGATGAGTTTATATTTGACTTGTAGAAACAAAACAGGAACCAAAATACCAGTATAATAAAAGAGATTTCGAAGATACTGTAATTAATGGATGATGGTGAAACTGATTATAAGATTTGAAACTATCACAATGTCTGCAATGGTCAGAGCAAGCTTTAGGAAAAGAGGTGGGCTCTGACCTGAAATTTAACAGGTGCATGTGGACAAAGACTGAGGGATCTATATAAACAGGCTATGCTGAATATTACTTAGAAATAAGCCGGGCGTGGTGGTGCACACTTGTAATCCCAGTACTTGGGAGGCTGAGACTGGAGAATCGTGGTTTCGCGGCCAGCCTCAGCTACTTAGTGAGGCCCTCAGCAACTTAGTGAGACCCTGTCTCAAAATAAAAAATAAAAAATAGGGCTGGGGTGGAGCCTGGAGGTAGAATGCCCCTGGGTTCAATCCCCAGTACCGCAAAAAAAAAAAAAAAAAAAAAACAGAAATAAAAGCTTGTATGACAATTGATAGTAAAGTGCAAACATAAAACTCAAATATATGGTTGAGGGGAATGGCTACAGATGAGAGTTCCTATAGGGGAAGTGGAAGAAAGAAAAATGGAGATCTAAGCTGGAGAGAGGAGAGCCTAAAAACTTAAGGCCAATGTCAGCAAGCCAGCACAGGGTTACCAATAATGCCATGCGTGCTCTTGGCTACCCCTGGCACGTGAACAGTCTTTACACTAATCAGCAATGGAGGGCACCATCATCCTAGCCTCACCTCAAATCAAAAGTAACCAGGTTGGATTTTTAGCTATGTTTCAAAATTTGCTAACTCTTATACTATGTTCTAAGCAAGAAAAAGGGTAGACTACTTTTCTTTCCCTTTGTCTACTGGAGAAGAATTATTATTTAGACAAGCACCATTCTGAGTCCACAGACAGCAACTCTGATCTAGGATACATATGCCACAAATTTGTGCCTATTATGTCAATGTACCAAATAGGACAGTTTCACTTAAAGTTGGGAGAAAATCTGGATTGTCCAGATTTATTCTCTTCTAAACTTCAATACAGAGAGCAACTAATATTATGGATAGAGTGATTTGGGGGTAATGAACTGAGTCCTTGTAGTGGATATAGATTTTTAGCTAATATACTAGGAAATGAGTACCATACTTGTGTCTATAATAAGCAGCCCCCAAAATGAAACAAGACTGCATTATCAGAAATGTACCTTTTTCGGAACCATGATATCGCCGTTTATAGGTATTCCTAAACAGGCATACATATTTTTTAAAAAAATTAATTGCTATATTTAATTATGACTTAACCATGGAACAAAGTTTTCCTTCAGAGAGAGTGGGTACTGAATTCTGTAGAAATGAACAGGCCTGGTCTCTGCACTCAAAGAGCTCACGATTTTTTTTTTTTTTTTTTGCGGTACTGGGGATTGAACGCAGGGGCATTCTACCTCTGCACCACGCCCTCGGCCCTATTTTTTTATACTTTATTTTGAAACCGGGTCTCACGAAGTTGCAGAGGGCCTCACTAAGGAGAAAGAGAGAGAGAGAGAGAGAGAGAGCGAGAGCTGAGGCTGGCCGGGAACCCAGATCCTCCGGTCTCCGCCTCCCAAAGTACTGGGATTACAAGCATGCGCCACCATGCCCGGCTCAGGATTTTTTTGAAAAACAAATGTACAGATTTTATCTCAACAAGAGAGAGCAAATGTCATGGTAGGTGCAGAGTATGATAGAAGAAGAACACCTATGAAAGAAAGGAAAAGGCACAAGGATTCCGAAAGAGCCTTGCTTTAAAGCGTGGGAAGTCACTCAGTGGAGAGCAGGGGCAGGGATAAGGATAAGGGGACCTGAGCACCCTGTAAGGAGGAAGTGGAAGTGCAGGGGTTTTAGCATCACAAAAGCACAGAGCACAGGGCAGAGGGCATCAGAGAGAGGCCTAGTGAGGTGAGCTGTGGACAGCGAACATGTAGCTGTGTGTGAATGTGCTACCTGTCACGTGTGTCAGTCTTCCCTTTTGTAAAATGAGAGTAGTAGTGATATCTTTGATTATCAGTGGTTTCAGACAGGATACACTGTGACCTGAAAGACAGATTTGTGTGGGATAAACCTAGAGTCACGGAGACCAGTCCAGGAAGTGAATGGTCCAGGAACGAGGCACAATTAATTAGAGTGAATGGGAAAAAATTGAACTGATATGAAAAATATCTAGGAAGAAAAATTATCAGGACATAGTGAATGAATAGAAGCCGAAGAAGAGGTGGGGGAGGAGGAGAAGTTAGCCATATAAGAGCAACGAGATAATCAAGGAAATAGGTTGCATAGGCATATTAAATTTTATGCTCCAATAAAACTAGTCTTCAGAGACTTTCATATCTCCCTTTAGGTGATAGAAGAAATTATAGGACATGTGCATGAATGTTTTTAAAGAACTTCCCCAGAGACTTCTCTTTTTTGTTTCTTTTCTACATACATTAGAAATAATACCCCAAACATCGGTATATTTCTTCAATGCTGGGTTAGCCTCTGTCTGGCCAAACAGAAAATTTGTATTTGCGGAATGATTAATTTTTAAAGCTGAATCTCAAACTGAAGTTATTACACATGCTTTACTAAGTGAGTAAAAAGATTTAAGAGACTATACATCGAGATATTAAAGCAGATTCAGATGAATTTTGCAGAGGACCTCTGGGAAAATTACAAAAACTATGTATGGTATTAATAGGTATAAATCAGTTATATCCACAAGATAAGAAAAATTGCCAATACGTGAACACAGCATATCTGCCCCAACTTACTTCGCTAGCCTCTCTCTGCTGTCCACTGAGTCACAGTCTCTGAGCTGCAGCCTCAACTCCCCTTCCTCAGGGCCATCTCTGTGCCACAAGTCTCACATTCCCGCCAATGGGACGTGCGCCCTACCTACCTTCATTTAAAGAAGCCACGCGGCTGGGCGTGGTGGCGCACGCTTGTAATCCCAGTACTTTGGGAGGCAGAGACCGGAGGATCCATGTTCGCGGCCAGCCTCAGCTCTCTCTCTCCCTGTCTCTCTCTCTCTCTCTCTCTCTCTACTTAATGAGGCCCTCCGCAACTTTGTGAGACCCGGTTTCAAAATAAAGTATAAAAAATAGGACCGGGGGCGTAGCGCGGAGGTAGAACGACCCTGGGTTCAATCCCCGGTACCGCAAAAAAAAAAAAAAAAAAAAAAAGACGAAGCCATGCATCCTGCAGACCTCAACTTGACTTCTAGCCCACTGCAGAAGCCTTTCCTGATGTTCAGTCCTAAATCATCTCTCCCTGCTGTTTTATTTCTGAGAATCTATTCTTTTTAGCACTCAACTGTGGCACTTTTGCATTTCTACATATGTTTATCTAATCAGTATTTTCCCCACTAGAACATGAGATTCACGGAGGAATACACTATGCCTGTTTTCCTCAGTTATGTGTTCCCAAAGCCCAACAGGGCCCTTGCCATACAGTGGACACCAGATCATATTTGCTGAGATGAGCTAATAGACGCTATTATCATCCTGAATGAAATGCAACAACAATGAAAAGAAATTGAGTACTGAACTAGCTACTTACATGATGTAGAACACAATCCTTATTCTAAACACTTGAAACCGTTAATTACCAGAATCGATTTTTTTTTTTTGCGGTACCGGGGATTGAACGCAGGGGCGTTCTACCTCCGCGCTACACCCCCGGCCCTATTATTATACTTTATTTTGAAACCGGCTCTCGCGAAGTTGCGGAGGGCTTCACTAAGTAGAGAGAGAGAGAGAGAGAAAGAGAGAGAGAGAGACAGGGAGAGAGAGAGAGAGAGAGAGAGAGAGAGAGAGAGAGCTGAGGCTGGCCGCGAACCCGGATCCTCCGGTCTCCGCGAACCCGGATCCTCTGGTCTCCACCTCCCAAAGTACTGGGATTACAAGCGTGCGCCACCACGCCCAGCTTGCCAGAATCAATTATAAGATCCAATGTGAATTATATCCTAGGAGTATTTTTAAGTTCGAGCTTTTATTCAGCAGTATCAATAGAAACAAATTACTCCTAATTTACTCAAAGAATAAGTAAATTTTAAAATATACATATTTTTTACTTTATTTTTAAATGTCCAACCTTAAAAACCTATGTGTAATATATGATATTGTACAGTAAATTTCTTTTCTGCTCCACTCATACTTTTCAAGTTGTTCTATATATTTTTTTTTTTTGTGGTACCAGGGATTGAACCCAGGGGCATTTTACCTCCGAGCTACACCCCCACCCTATTTTTTATTCCTTATTTTGAAACCAGGTCTCGCTAAATCGCAGAGGGTCTCACTAAGTAGCTGAGGCTGGCTGCCAACCGGGATCCTCCGGTCTCAGCCTCCCAAGTACGGGGATTACAAGCGTGCGCCACCACGTCCGGCTTTCAAGTTGTTCAGTATTGTTAACCAAAGCCAAAGTTGATTTACTAGGAAGGAATTCAAAGCCCATCTGTCTACCCTACTAATAATCATATCAATTTTAGAGCTCTATAGATTTGAATAGACATAGGCAGCATATATATTAAAAGTATGATATAACCCCCAGGAAGAAAAACTATCTAAAATATTTTCATTAAGTACTCCAACAGCCACTTAAGGAAGATTTCCGGTGCTTCCTTCATCCCTGGTGTGAGCTCATGAACATGAAGCTCGAGGCATCCAGAACTATTCCTATGATTAGCAGGATGCCTTTCTCAAGATGATGCTAAATCCTGCAAAAGCCAGCGAGTAGAGGTCAATTCCTTGGTTACATGGAAACCAGTCAGTACTTGTACACCCCGAATAACATTTTAACTTTCTAGTTCCTTAAAAGTTATTATTAAAGTTAATACAAAAGAAAAACTTATCATATAGAGTAAGGTATACAAAATAACGTGCACACTGTGTGTCCCTCACTACTTTGAAGACAGGACATTACCTGTGATGCTGAAGACCGACCATTATGATTCCCAGCCTCACCAGTTTACCACTCCCCACAAGAAAACACTTCGCTTCTTTTAGTCTTTTCGTGGTTTCTCAATATCTCTAAATGACATTCTCATACTGATTTTATAGTCTTAGGCATTATTTTTGACTTTTTGTTATGAAGTATAAGGAATTTGTCTTACTGCTTAGAACCATTCCAAAACCTAAAGCATAAACATTTTTAGTTCTCCTATCTTCCCAGTTTAGACAATTTATGGTTTTGGGCAGAGCAGCAATCAACAACAGATAACCCTAAATCTTAATGGTTTAACAATCTTTTTCTTTTTTTTTTGCGGTACTGGGGATTGAACCCAGGGGCGTTCTACCTCTGAGCTACACCCCCCCCCCAGCCCTATTTTTTATTCTTTATTTTGAAACAGGGTCTCACTAAGTTGCGGAGGGCCTCACTAAGTAGCTGAGGTTGACTGCGAACCCGGATCCTCCGGTCTCAGCCTCCCAAGTACTGGGATTACAAGTGTGCGCCACTATACCCAGCTACAATCATTTTTTTTAGATCAAGAATCAGCAAACTATCATGAGTCAGCCAAATTTGGGTTGTTACACACTGGTATACAACCTACTTAAATAGGTTTTATAATATTTAATGGCTGAGAAAGAAAGAATAGTTCATGACATAAGAATTACATGCCGTTCAAGCCTTGCTTTCCATATATAATGTTTCGTGGGACACAGTCACAGGATCTTTACTGTCCGTGCTGCTTTCACACTACAATGGCAGAGCTGAGCACCTGCAAACAGAGATCACGGTGACAGCCTCATCCATGCGCACTGCTATTTGGTACATTACAAATTATAGGTGACTTTGTTATAATTTGCCTGCATTTGAGTGTCATGAAGAATGACATGCTGTAATATTATCATTTTTAATACACTTCATGTTTATTTTTCCAAAATAAGAAAGGAAGATTTTGTTGCAATGACAAGGCACAGAGGAGTATGGATTATTTTGTTATTGAATTAATTTACCAAAAATGGTGTTTTATTATGCAATATGACCATAACTATGTTAAAAGGACATAATGTATGCCAGTATTACCAGATTAAGCACTCATCACAATATTCCCAAATCCCAGGAAAGCAATGATTTAAAAAAATTACAAAATATAAAATGGAATATGCCAAGACAGGAGAGTTTGTATGCGCATGCGCTGAGAATGGAACTGAATTAAGTTACCCAGGGGATCTTTCGTTAATCAAGCAAGAGAAGCCATTTGCCAGTGGTGCTTTCTTTAAATTATTACATGCAGCCAGATAAATGTGCCCTGAGAAAGCAAACTAGCTTGACGCTAATAGCCTTCTTCTCTCCAGAAAATAACTGTCCGAAGAGAAAAAGGCACTGGCAGCAAAATCAATAGTAAATTAAAAAACAAGGTAAATGAGTGATTTTTCTTGGCTACTCGTGAGTCACATATTACTGGTATTGCTCAATTGTTGAATTGTGGAACTGTTTACTTCAGAAATCAATAGCAAGTTTGAAGTGATCAATAGCAAGAATCAGGCTCTATAAATAATCCATATAGAATACCTAAAAGTAAGATTTTTTTTTCAAAAACATTGAGGAGAGATGGGGCAGAGGAGGAGGGACAAGGAATACACTTACTCAGTATGACCTGAAGAGAAATCTGCTAAGATGTGTTACAACTGATAATAGTAAAATATGTGGGAAACAGAACTGGGGAGGTAGCTTAGTGGTAGAGTGTTTGCCTAACGTACCCAGGGCCCTGGGTGTGAGGCTCATCTCCATACACATGCACACAACAGGCGTCTGTGTATGTGCAATAAAAAAGGACTTACTTGGACGGGTATAGAACTCTCATGAAAAGGTAAAACTTATAGTTCTTCAAGTTACTCATCCTCAAATATTTTGAAGAAAATATAAATATTTTCTGTCTACCACCTATTATTGAATTATTCATGTCTATAGCAAACTCCTTTGTTTCTGGGGACTAAGCCATCACCAGTCTATGGATTTTTGTCAGAAAGTGAACCTTAATACCCTGACTTGCGATAGGACACAGTTCAGTGTGATTGCTTTTCTGCCTAGGGCTGAGAACAAAACTTTTTCAGAAATAAGAATCACTCTTACCCACAATTATCAAATAACGAATGGCTTTACAAATTAGCTTTTGTTGCAAACTAGACACTGTTTCTTAATGAGTTTGATTTAAAATTACATAATCTAGGAACTCCACTCTAGGTATACATCCGAAGGAAATGAATTCAGTATATCAAAGAGATGCCTGCACTCTATGTGTACTGCAGGGCTGTTCACAACAGCCAAAATATGGAATTACATCCATCAATGAATGAGTGGACCAGGGAAATGTGATATACTCATATACAATGGAATACTATCTTGCCATTAAGAAGGGTGGAATCTTGTCATTTGTGGCAACCTAGATGAACCCGGAGGACTTTCTGTCAAGTGCAATAGGCCAGGCACACAAAGGCAAATAGCACATGATGTCAATCATGTGTAGAATCATAAAAAGCTGATTTCATAGAAATAGAGCATAAGAGAACAGTTAACAGAGGGTGGGGGTGCTAGGTTTGAATGTTGGTCATCCCACAAGTATGCTTGAAGCTTATCCTCAGTGTGGCTGTATTAAGAGGTGGGGCTTAGTGGACGGTGGTTTGGTCTCTGAGGGCCTCTCTCTCAGAAGAGACTAATGCTGGCGTCATGGGGTTAGCTCTTCTGGGAGTCAGATGTTATAAATGAGCAAGCCTTGCCCCTGAATTCTGCTCTCACTTGCCATCTTGCAACATGATCTCTCCTTCTCACCCATACTTCTCCCACTACAGGCTGAAACAATTATGCTACCTGATCTTGGACTTCCGGTCTCCAAAACTATAAGTTAATAAACCTTTCTTTATTTATATATTAACCAGCTTCAGCCATTTTGTTATAGCAACAACAAAGGGCTAAAGAAAGGGGAGAGAGAGAAATCCATCAATGGATACAGAGTTAAAGTGAGTCTGGTTTCTAGGCACATTCGGTGACTACGTGTAAGAATAATATATTGACAATTTCAAAATAGCTAGAAAATTTTGACTGTTTGAAAGAAATGATAAATGTTTGAGGCGATGGATATGCTAAATATACTGATTTGATTATTATACAATGTATACCTATATCGAAATATCACACTAAAGTTATCATAGTTACTATATGTCAATTAAAAATACAAGTTAAAAATCACAATGTAAAACAGCACTTATACATAAAACTTACACTGAGATTTAGTCATATTGCCTCAAGTGTAAATAAAATTGAACTGCTTTTTAGACCTCCTGTACATCTACAGTTGTAAAATAATTCAGAATTCATTTCCACACAAACTTATAAACTAAAACTAGTTTCAGAGGTGTTTAACAGACACTGATCCAAGTAAAAAGGAAATTTCCATATTTCAAAATCCATTCACCATGTAGCTGAACTTTTGTCTAACCTTCAACTGCAAGTAATTAATCTGCACTGAAATGATATACCAAGTGGAAAATACAGAAAACCTCAGAGAATTCTATAAATACCTCCCAAGGGATGCATATATGCAGAATCATAAGAATATCGCTTTGTTAGTACTTATATGTGTGAAAAGATATGTTTAAAGAAGAAACAGATTTTCATCACAGATCAGCATTAACAAATGAGCATTTGCGACTCAGTTGATAACGTTGACTCACAATTAAGTAAAAATGTAATCCTTCAAAAGAGAATTCTATTTTCTCCCTTAGTTGAAATATTACCAAAATTTATGCTCTATTATTAATGTACTTTGTATTCATTTTTTTCTCATTATTTAAGAACATCCATAATATTCTCAGACCTCTTCGCCCATAAAACTGAAAATATTTACTATCTTGCCCTTTACAAAAAAGGTTTTCCAATCCCTGATTTCAGTCATGATTCTACAGGTTGGCAATCTGAGACAAACTCAGTCATGCACGTCTTTTGATCTTGGCCGGACTCTCCCAGGTATCTATCTGTAATCAGCAGCTGGGTCTCATTGAGGCTGGTTACTACTAGAGCAGCCTCAGTAGGAGGGCTCTGTCCTGTCGTCTCCCATTCTCCAACAGGAAAGCGCTCAGAAGTTTTCACACTGAAGATGGACAGAGTTTCAAAACAAAAAGTTAAAGCATATAATGTCTTTTAAGACACAGGCTCAGATATGATACAATGGCAATTCAGCCACATTACACTGGCCTGAATAAATAAATATTCATTATGAATTGTTCCAAAATTATCTTCTGTGTCTACTTATCATCTCAGTATGTTCAAAGATATCATTAGTACTATACTTGGATTTCTTTTTTTTTTGTGGTACTGGGGATTGAACGCAGGGGCGTTCTACCTCCGCGCTACGCCCCCGGCCCTATTTTTTATCCTTTATTTTGAAACCGGGTCTCACGAAGTTGCGGAGGGCCTCACTAGGTAGAGAGAGAGAGAGAGAGAGAGAGAAACAGGGAGAGAGCGAGAGAGCCGAGGCTGGCGGCGAACCGGGATCCTCCGGTCTCCGCCTCCCAAAGTACTGGGATTACAAACGTGTGCCACCACGCCCGGCCTATACTTGGATTTCTAATCTTGTTCTTTTGCTTTAAAAAATAGCATCCTTTCGTTTCATAGATGCAAAGATTTCACTTATCTAAGAAAATTGATAGTTTTTAAAACTTTTTGTATCTCCACAAAATATTTGTTTTACTCTCTGCTTTCATGACAATTTGCAAAAAGGCTGAGTAACATTTCTAAGAGTGATACTATGGTTTCAGGACTATGATCTTAATAGCAGAGTAGTCTAGCTGGATTGGTTCCTTGGGGTAATTTTTGACACCAGTATATTTAGGTCTTTTATTTTGGGCTGTCCAGATTCTTCAGAAAAAACATCTCCAATATTCTGAGAGCTGAGAAGGAGAAAAAAAGGCTAAATTTTTCAATAATTAGCATAAACATTTTCTCCTGTGCTTTCCCCAACACCATTTTCAGCACCACAGCACCTGGTATCACCTGCTTGTGATACCTGGTCTAAACTCCTTCCATATTCTTTCTTTCTTGTCTTCTACCTAGTTTGAAAAAGAACACTGGGGCTCTAACTACTTATTTAACAGGTTTTTAAGCTTTCCTTCTATTACTGCTTCATTTTCATCCCACTTTCAGAGGTATCTGCTGTTGTAACTAGATTTATCTTGTACTGAGCTAAACATTTTTACCTACTTTTCCTAGTCTGTCCCTAGAAATATATGTCTTTTTATGGAAGTCCTTCAAATATATGAAGAACATTGACATATCTATTATTTTCTCCTTTAGGCTAAACAGTCAACTCCTTTAATAGTGTGTGTTAAGGTTTCTAGCTCCGCCACTGGCTTGATCATTATACCACCTAACATTTGCCTGGTAACTACGATTTCCAATGTTGTTTCACCAATCTATTAGTTTTCATTTTTTAAACATGTTTCCAAGGGCCTCGCAACAACTCTGTAGAGCAGGTATTACTAATGATACTCTGCAGATCTGGAACTGAAGCCTAACCCATTTTTAAAACTGGGTCAAGATTACAAGAGTCACAAGCTAGGACTCAAATGGAACCCTGAACATTCTTTACCACATTTACTTTTGCAATTGGTTAAAATTCTTTTGATTAAAAGTAACAAAACTCAGCACAAAATGATTGAAGAAAAAGACAATGCACCCTCATATAAGAAAGCATAAAAGAACTATGAATAGGCTTCATCTCGTTGCATGCAATGTGCCCAGGACGCAAAGTTCTCCTCTAGTTCTCAGTGCTGCCTTCAATGTCGGTTCCATTTTTTCCAAAGCTCTATACACTAGGATCCCAAGGTGGTTATTAACAGCTCACCGAATTTCCTTATTTTCTTTATGTGGATGTGAGGGTATATATACCTGAGGATACAGGTCCTATAGTACTGTTGGATATGCTTGAGTCAAATTATTTGGCATCCTTGGAACCATAAATATGGAAAATAACCATTGGCCTAAGCTAATCAGGGCATATACATAGATTATAAAGTAAGTTAAACAACATTTAAACCACATGCTAAAAAATGAACTATCACTTTAGTAAGGGAAGAAGAGAAGTGAGAAGGCACCGATGAATGTCTGAGTCATTCCGATTTTGATTAGGAAATGTCACTCTTAAAACAGAGTCAAGGATGGGTATACCTTATCCAAAATGCTCATAATAATACTAATCCAAAAATCTAAATGGAAAATCCTGCAAAATCCAAAACTTTTTCATATGGCACACATAAAATTTCAGATTTTGGAGCATTTCAAATTTTCTACATATATAGGTATATTTATATATACATTAAAATATACAATATATATATTATATATAATTTTATAAATATATATATTATAAAATATATGTATATTTTGCAGTAATGGGGATTGAGTCTCCCTAAGTTGCCTTGGCTGGCCTCAAACTTGCAATCCTTCTGCCTCAGCATCCTGAATCCCCTGTGATTAAAGGGTATGCACCACCATGTCTGTCTACGTTTCAAATTTCCAATTTTTGTATTAGGGATACTAACCCTGTATCTGGAATGGAATGGAATGCTTTCATCTGATTAGTGAAAAAGAATGTATTAGTTACAATGACCTCAAAATTCTACTTGTACTCATGTAAGCACTCGTCATCCTAGAGCAAATATGTACTAATTGCTCAAAGTAAACACTTTTTGAAGCTGAAAGTAATTATCCTTGACTCTTCTAGATTATTTTCCAAGAATTTCATTAAGTAACAATAATAAGGATCATTTCAGTTTGGTACCCAAGAGGCAATGAGACCAATACTTCTTTTAAAGGTACTATAACATCCAAAGCACTATTTTTAGTGGCCCACTCTTGGTAAAATGTTGCATCACCAAACTCTAAAGAGCCAAGATGTGTTTAGAGATCCAGTCCATTTTGCAAAGATTGTGTCTCAAAACAGTTCTGTCCTGTATCATATTACAACCTAGTGCAGTTTGTTTAAGACTCAGCTCCCCCTTTCCAGGTGTTTGTAATGTAGTGGGGAGACACAGAAACAAGTCCTTTTTTATGATACTATGCTTGGATAGTGGTATATACTGAATGTCAAAGAAGAAAGAACGCTTGATGTATCTATAAGGAATAAAGGAAAGTGTTCTGGAGGAAAAAGAGAAAGCTCATTATGAAATAAGAGTGGGTTCTACAAAACAGCAACTGGGTTCGAAAAAAGCAAATGGCATTCTAAGTTAAAGGTAGAGTATGAATAAAGGTCAAATATCATAAAATTGCATTGAATGTGAACTGGCAATTTGGCACTAAAAGCATGAAATGTGAAGCAGAGTGGCAGAAGATGAGCTAGAAAGGTCAGGACCAGATCACTGAACGATTTATATTTAATGCTAAATAGCTTGAAATTTATCCTACAGGAGGGCACTGAAGAATTCAAATAGCAGAATATTAAATTTTTATCCCAAATTGGAAAGGGGCAAGGAGGCTGAGGTAAAAAATAAGAATGCTAATCCAGACAATGACAGCAGGCAGGAAGGAGCTGTGCATTTCTAAGGATTAGTTAACAGGTAAAATGGGAAGGTTTGTATGATAAAAAAAAGTATGAAAACAGGGATGACAGAGGGAGAATCCAGGATGGATTCTAATTCTCTGGACTGGGTAGCTTGGCAGATGGTTATTGTACATTGTACAAATATAACAGAAGGAAACTATAACAGGAGGAAAAAAGGTCTTCAGGGATGAAAAGGTAAGCTAACATATTGTTTTTCTGTTGTTTGAAAATTAAAAATGTCATTAAGATTTTCCCTATTATAAGCAAGGTTACCATCAGAGTATTGTAAATAAGAACTTTAAAACAAATGAATATATCACAACTAAGGAATTCCGAAAAAATTTCAGGGTTGCGAAACTATCTGGCCTGCTAAGCTAAAATAGAAATGCTATTTCCTTTTTTAAAGAAGGGTCAGGTGGCAATGTTAAATTTCTTAAAGAAAATTTAACCACTGATTGTAATGTCTGTGGTTTTGGGGGAAAACATAACCCCAAATTACAGAGGCTGTGGTTATAAACTGTTACGAAGGGCTTCCAACATCAGACATAGCTGGAGTGTCTAAATGCACTGAGTTCTTTTACAGGACTTTGCTAGAACAGCAAAATTAATGACTATCCTCTTTTTGCATACTTTGGTGTCAATAACGAGTGTACTTTCCTTTCTTTAACAGAAATTTTCAAGGGACACACAATTAATTTAAGAGGAAAATGAATAAGACAGAATCATAAATCTTCCTCATAGTTTCTCAAAAAAAGTAGCGTTCTACGTCAAAAGTATGGCTTAGACTTATGATCAATGATAAAAAGTCTCTTAAATAAGTTCTGTGTTTAACCGCAATCCTCACACCATTGCGCTTTCTGTCGTCACTTAACATTTACCTCTTCAGTTCACAGCAGTATTAGCAGAGAGAAAATATGGAGATAAATTATAAAGGAGAAGCTATTTTTCTCCTTTCATGTCTCAGGATTAACATTAGTTGCTTAAGTTTATACTAGTTGTTTTTATTCTACCATATTCCATATTCTATTTTTTCTCATTTCTACTGTGACTTTGTATCTTAAAGATGTTAATAATTATTAATTACGTTTTATTTTCAGGTTCTTTACAAATCCTTTGAGTGCAGTGAAGTGAACTAAATCTTGGGGTTAGCAAAGGGTTCCAGGCTTTCAGAGGCAGGCCCTGCAGTCAGTACTCCTGTAGTTTGTAGGTCCATCTTCAGGCTCTATGTTACCTGACGAGCTGCCAGAGAACTAGAGGACGAATGAGCACTGGTCTCTGAGGATGGGCAGAAGACGGCAGAAACTGATGCTCACACAGCTGACCCTGAGTGTCCTACCAAGTGTGGCTGAAGCCCTGGCCGCCCAATATGGGTAACTGTGTCATAAAGAAAACTCTAGTAACTTTTTTTTTTGGGGGGGGGACTGGGGATTGAACCCAGGGACATCCTTAGTCCTTTTCAATTTTTTTTTTTAAACAGGGACTTGCTAAGTTGCTAAGGGTCTTGCTGAATTGCTGAGGCTGGCCTCAAACCTGTGATTCTCCTGTCCCAGCCTCCCAAGCACTGGGATTATAAGAGTGATCCCATCATACCTGGCTAATAACTTTAACACTTTGATTATTCCATCTGAAATGCAACAATTGTGTGTGTGAGACTTTTCCACTATTACACAGTTAATCTGAAGTGGTCATATTCTTTCTAGGTGGAAGATGGACGCATTCCACAAAAGAATTTCATATAGTGTCTTATCCAGAAAATCTTTATTTAGCTTTAAATAACACCTATATGCTATTAATTCCAAATTTTGATCTCCAAACCAGACGACTCATCTAAACACCAGGCCTGTATTTCTAACTACCTATTCAACATTTCCTCTGGGATTACAAATAGGCATTACAAATTTAATACACATAAATCAAATTTTAATCCTCAGGAAATTCAACTCTCCTCACCATTGTAAATGAAGTCATCATCTGAAATCACCATCTATTCAGCAATTTATTCTGGTAGTCATTTGTTTTAAAACATCAGGTTTATTAAGAAACCTATTACATAAAATAAAACTCACCAATATTAAGTATATACTCAGATATTTTTTAAAAATACAACCAGCATCACAATCTTAATTATAATTTTTTTTATCACCCTCAAAAAGTTTCCCTGCACCCTGGAACAACTGATTTGATTTTCTCTCGTATTAGTTTGTCTTCTCTAGAATTTCATATGAATGGAATCATATGGTATGTAAATTTTACTAGTCTGGTTTCTTAACTTTCTTATCTAAAGAATTCCCCTACCACTAAGTTCAGCCAAACACATAACCCTGATTTTTTTTCCTATCCTGTATCACTACATGGAATTATTCTGTTTATTGTAGCTGGTTTTAAAATTGAATGTAAGCTCTACGAGGGCCTAGGGACTTGTCTACCTTTCCAGTGCTGTATGACAAACACGTCTAAAAGTTCCAACACATGGCGGACAATAAATAAAAGTGACAGAATGAAGGAAGACGTGAAAATCACACCTTCTTAAGGGTTTATTAAATTATCTATTCATTTCCTAGGATTATTTAAAACTCACACTAAAAGATCAATGTAATGAATCTGTACTTTATATTAAGAGGAGAACATTGAGAAGGGAAGAGGCAAATTGCAAGGACTGTGGAGTTAGGGTGCCTGGGTTGGAAAACTGCCTGGTGCCTCCTCTAAAGAGCGATCTGGCCTAGAACAAATTACATCATCAAGTAAGCTTTCATTTCTGCATCTGAAGAAATGGAGAGAGCAATAGCACCTGCCTCATAAGGCGGTTGTGGGAATTAAGTGAGACTAGATATGTAAAACAATTCAAAAAGTGCATGACACCGACTTCTAATTAAATTAATGGCGGGCACTATTGTTATAATTATCATCATCTCCACCACCACCACCAGGACTGTCTTACTATTTTCCTACAAGTGTGCCTAACAACAACAAAAAATTTCAGCTAGAATATCCTAGAATATTTGTTTAGAATAAAGTCAACTAAATGAAACTTGAAAATGTAGAACTATTTTCCTTATTGTTATGAGAAGTTAATCTGTTGATGCTTGTAATACTTTATATCTGAGGGGCTTTCCCAATAGGAATAACAAGAACACTAATTATAAATCTAAAATTCATAGTTACATCCTTTGGAGTTTGAACAGGATAAAGAGTAGGGATTTCAAATTCCTATCACTACTAGACAAGGTATAAAATCTATTATAAACTATAGTCCTCCAACATAGGTAATTTAAAATAATCTCATGGGATTTTTATAAAAGAATGTGTAATTCATTGCTATTCACAATTCATTTTTCCTAAGGAGTTAATATGATTAATTAATAAAGTGATCACTACAAATCCACTTGAAAATTTGGGATGAATACAATTAAGTCACAGAAAGCATCTTCCAGAAAGTATACTCTTCAAGGATATTTACTACATGTTATTTTCTAAATGTCTTTCTGGTAGCTGGTATTCTACACATAGAATAATTTTTAATTTTTATGAATGACTTTAATAAAATAATTTACTTTTTCCCTTTACTTTGAGAATTTAGAAAAAAATATTAAAATATCACATCAGATGAGGCCAGCAAGAGGTAGAATAGGAAACCCTAGATCCTCTGTCCCGCCATGGATGCAAAGATCCAACAACAATGTACGTACAAATACCCTTTGTGAGAAATCTAGACATGAACTGGGAAGTCCCTTTGCCCTGGGAGACCACAAAACCAATCACATCAGAGCTGGTGGGGAAATTTAAGACCCAATCATTACCATAAGCACTGCCCAGATGCAGTGCTAAATAACTGGAAGGAAACCCCCAGCTCTCCACTGTTTTGAGGGGAGAGATCTACGCTGCATGCCCAACAAATACTTCTGGGGGCTGCCCATGGTACTGGCTTCTGTCTCACCTGTCTCAGAGCAATGACAGGACCTGGCATAGTCTAGATGCCTGAGAGTCAGTGAGAACAAAGATGGCCGTTCAAATTGCATGCAAACAGCTCTAGAGCTCCCACCTGTTCTAATCATCTGGATATTGGAAACATTCACATTTTTAGGGCTTCATCAAAATTAACGAGTCCTAAAAATTTAGGTTGTAATCACTTTAACAACTTGTTGTTGTTGTTGTTGTTGTGGCACTAGGAGTTTAACCCAGGGGTGCCCTACCTTTGAGCTATAGCACCGGCCCTTTTTATTTTGAAACAGGAGCTCACTAAATTGCTGAGGCTGGCCTCGAACTCACAATCCTCCTGTTTCAGCCTCCCAAATACTGGAATTACAGGCGTGTGCCATAAATCCTGGCTTCACTCTAGCTACATTTTTAACAAGTAGACAATAATATAGGTAATTAAATATAATTCCTAATTACAGGAAGTCTCTTTCACATAATTTCACTATGTGAAAGAGACTTCCATTAACATTATCTTTTGCTTTTTATATTTACTTAAGGGAAGACTTGCTCAAATATCTCTCTACTTAAGAAAAAGACTAAATACACATAAAACAGAACCATACAGACTCAATTATTGAAAATGAAAGTAAGGTAGAGTTTTTAGTTGTTCAGAATAAGTGATCAAAAATTATTTTCAGTGTAGGGCATGCTTTTCTCTCTATATATCCTTTATAAAACCAGAGAGAATATTTGTGAGGTTTTATTAATTATTGCTACCAGTTAGAGGTACATAGATATACAAATTAGAATTCTAAGTTAATTGAATCAAACAGTTTTTCTATACAAATATATTATTTTGTATTGACTGTGTGGTGTAAGAGAGAGAGGAAAAATATTTTAAAGGAAGCATGCTATAGCTGCAATTACTAAAAGAAAATGTGACTTTTTGAAAATACAATAAAAAGCAAACTATATTACAGAAGTTTTAATATCATAAAGATGAAAAATACTTAAAAAACTAGTTTGAAACAATATTGAAGATAAAAATTTAATACTGCTATGTTCACCAAGGTGATTTTAGGTAAGATAAATAAGGTTACTTCATTTTGAGAAAAATAAGAAAAAAATTACAAAGAGTTCATTTTACTAACCTGACTTATCTTTCTTTGTTCTTGGATAGCTGTTTGAATTGCCTGGGATACTTTTTCTTGTTCTTTTGCATGTTCGGTCATCCATAATTCCCTTTCTTCGGCATGGACTTTTTCTAAATTTTTTCGTTCTTCTTCTACGGCTTTCATAACTATATCCTTCACTACTTCCTTCTCAAGCTTCAAAACAAATAATGACCAAAACAAAAATAGTTGAGTGACTGCACAATGAGACAAACTTGGTCACCTAAAAGACAAAAAACTTGATTCTATACAGTTTAGTTCTGACACTGCTCTTTCCAAGCACATTAAATAATTGCATAAAATATATCCTTTTTTATACAAATATTCCTACTTATTTCCATGGCATTTCTGTACTTCGAAGAAATAAAGCCTTAGCTTAAAGTAGCAGATCTTGAAACTGTGGTCTTAGGATCCTTTTACAATCTTGAAAATTGTTGAGTATGTCAAAGAGCGTATGTTTATGCTGGTTATTAGCCATCTTAAAAAACGAACAGTTGTATGTTTTCTCTTATATGTGGAAGCTAGATAGAATTCTGGAAATAAGGGTAATATCAGGTAGAAGAGCGGACACTCCAATGGAGTGATAGAGGGGGTTTAGGGGAGGAAGAAGGGGAAACAGAGACATAAAGAATGCTATGTATGTACACAAATCAATTCCAGCCTCAGAGACATGTGCAGGGAAGGGGAGGGAGGAGGTGGGGCCCGGAGGGAAGTGCTCCAAAAGTTGTGTGCCTGTATGTTCCTATCACTCTATCGCCCACTGTGGTGTATAATTACAATGCACCAAATAAAAGTATTAAAAAAAGAAAAAGAAAAACACTTATTCATTTGAAGTTAGTAGCATTAAATGAATTATGTTAATTTGTTTAATTATATTAACAAATATATATTTTGTTACATATTTGAATTATACCAATAAATGATATATTTTGTTAAAATAACTAGTTTCTGAAATTTAAAAGCGTGAAGAATGTTATATGTTGGCAAACTTCCTTACCCTCTCTAATATTAGACTTAGTAGAAGACAACTAGACTATTTTATCTTCCCTCTGTATTAAATTTATAATAACATGGTTTGGTTAAAGTATATGAGGAAAATCCTTTCTCACACATATAGTTTAAAAAAGGAGGAGTATTTAGTCAGTGTAGATAACCATAGGTATTCTTGTTTATTTCACACCAAAATTAACAAAGGGTAGTTCTTAAAGGTTATTTGCAATAAGGAAAATAAAACTATGTCAAATGAAATTTTCATATTCTGTTACATTACAATCCTTTCTTGAACTTTGAATGAATGCATGACTTTTAAACATTTCTTATTTTAAAATTATTTACTTATTAAGTTACACATCTTCTCCACACATTGACATATTTCCTTTTACCATAACAGAAAAAATAATACTTGTTAATACTACCATCAATCTCATGTGAAAGTCTTTAAGTTCAAAAAAGCAGATACAAATATTCTACATTTTATTTTATGTGTTAACCACCCCAAAGTCCATGTCAAAGAAAAAGCTTTCAACTTTGTTCTTGAATTCATACTCTGTGAATTTATAACCTGGTATTCTATCTCATTCACACCAAACACATAAGGTGATTTCATCTTCTATTTGTAGAATTTGTGTATTTCTTTAATTTCTAAGCTACTACTATTAGTTTATTTTTATCACTCACTATTGCTTACCAAGACTAGAGATGTACTCTGTCAATTCCTTTCCTGCTTCTAGCCTTTGTTGCCTCCAATTTCCCCCAAATGAATGTCATGCCTATGCTAGAAAATTTCAACATGTTGTCCATTATCTATGGAATCAAATTCAAACCCAGTTCAGAATGCTAGCTACCTGTTAGGGATCATGTAAAAAGTAATTTATTGTTTAGAATCATCTATGACATGGATATACCATCTACATGTTCATCATAATTTAATTCATTCTTGCTTGCCTTGGCACATAAGCAATATTTTTTTTCTCATTGGAATATAAATTCTTTAAGAAAAAGACTTAAGTCAGTGGATTAGTGGTTGGTGTATAGGAAAGCTATTGATTTTTGTAAGTTGATTTTATATCCAAGTAATTTGCTGAATTTTATTTGTCAGCTCTAGAAGTATTCTGGTTGAGTGCTTTCATGCTTTTTTTTTTTTTTGTGTGTGTGTGTGTGTGGTACCGGGAATTGAACGCAGGGGCGTTCTACCTCCACGCTACGCCCCCGGCCCGATTTTTTTTTTATACTTTATTTTGAGACCGGGTCTCACAAAGTTGCGGAGGGCCTCACTAAGTAGAGAGAGAGAGAGAGAGAGACAGGGAGAGAGAGAGAGAGAGAGAGACCGGGAGAGAGAGAGAGAGAGAGAGAGAGAGAGCTGAGGCTGGCTGCGAACCCGGATCCTCCAGTCTCCGCCTCCTAAAGTACTGGGATTACAAGCGTGCACCGCCACGCCCAGCTTTCATGCTTTTTTTAATATACTAATCTATATTGTAAAGCCCTTCAATGCCATCAAATTCTTATATAATATTAATTTAACAAGAATATGACTTGGCATATCCCAAGTTTAAGAACCAAAATAAGAAATAATAAATCTTTGATTTTTCTGGAATGAAACATTATACAAAAGTAGATTGACAATAACATTAGTGAACAGTTTTTAGCTCCATTTACAAAGAAACCCATTGTTATAGATGGCAATACCTTTGCAGCAGATGCTAATGCCTCTTTATTTCGTTGCCTTTCTTCCTCCAAACATTTTTCCAATATTTCCTGGAAAGAAGACAATTAGAAAGACACTAACTGTATTATCCAAGGTAACATATTCTTTCCACACTCTGAGCACACTTCAAGTATTACCTTCTGTTCTTGAGATTGCTGAGTCAAAGCTTCATTTATTTTTTCTCTTAACAGTTCTTTCTCTGTATCTAGCATTTCAAGGAGCCTCTGATGCTACAAGGAAAGATAATTTAATTGAATTATGATTATGTTTTGGAGACAGTCTATCAACAATCCATTTGCCCAAGAAGTAGTTACTGGAGGAAACAATGGGAAGTTGGCTTATAATGAAGGCGTAGGAACCAACAACAATGAATTCACCTTTCTCCAGTCGGTCCACATATATTTTTGGCCCCCAAGTTTAATATGAAGCATATGATATCTAACTTACGAACAACTACTCCAAATTGGAAAATTAATGAGAAAATGATAAAAGGTTTCTCCAAAATTAAATTTGGAAAGATTTCTCCCTAAAATGATTATTCTCCGCTAAAAGCAACCAGATCATAATAAGATTTTATTTGCTTGATGAACAACTATCATAGCAGAGTACTTGTTTTTACCAAGGCATATTTAAAGACATTGAAAGATTTATTAGTAGATCTTCTTGCCCCAGTGTTTCATCACAGTTACACAAAATCTATGAAATCAGTCAAAAGAATGTATTATGGACTAGCTAGTGCTGAAGAGTACAGAGCTCAAGTATTCTAATGTGCTAATGAAAGAACACATGGAGCCGGGCGTGGTGGCGCACGCTTGTAATCCCAGTACTTTGGGAGGCGGAGACCGGAGGATCCGGGTTCGCGGCCAGCCTCAGCTCGCTCTCTCTCTCTCTCTCTCTCTCTCTACTTAATGAGGCCCTCCGCAACTTCGTGAGACCTGGTTTCAAAATAAAGTATAAAAAATAGGGCCGGGGGCGTAGCGTGGAGGTAGAATGCCCCTGGGTTCAATCCCCAGTACCGCAAAAAAAAAAAAAAAAAAAAAAAAAGAACACATGGACTAGGCTCTTGGAGTTTGAATGAGCTTTCCATGAAAATTAGACTTTTAACGCCCCAATATCTCCAATAAAGATGTACCATAGAGTGTTCTGGAACCATGCTCTGATGTGAAAACAAAACTAAAAATATATGTTGCTATTCGCATGGATTTCTCCTTGATTTAATAAAGGAATATGGGATATTTTCTCAGATTTAGAAGCTAGAAATATCACAATCTCCTTTAAATATGAACTCATCCTGATTCTCCATGTCTTAAATCAGATTTAAGTCAAATTTGTTCTGATTTAAGACATTTTTCAGGAAGGCAGTGTATATTGAGAATAAGTGACGAGTCCACGTCTAGTTAAGATAATCTACTATTCCTGCTTTTAATTATAATGCTACTTTTCATCTATGTTTTTCAAAGGAGTAAGAAAAATCACATGAAAGAAGTGGTTTTTCTGTAAAAACAAATCTGAACTGTGATACAAATCATGACATGATTTGAAAAATTATTGGTACCACATGAATTTGTAAAAGGCAGCTGACTAACACAGGAGCAATCTGTGTAAGAATATAACTAGTGTTATATTCTAAATCTAGATGCACAAAGAATTTCATAATATTATACCAGGCAAATAATTAAGATTTAAAATGATCAATATGAATGCCATGAGATAAAATATACTTAATTTAGACTTGAAAGGGGGATAAATATAATGCAAATAGAGCAAATAAAAATCACTAGAATTAAAAAACAGAATGAACTTTTCAGTTATAAATAGCTGGAAATAATTTTTCCTTAAAAAGAATTATCAGCAAGTCAAACTAATGGAAATCATTAAGTAATTAATTATAAGTAGGCCAAATTTTCTCTGTGGTCTAGCAAGAACTAAATACAAAGAGCGTACATTAGCTAAAAGGACAATGGAATGCTTAGAAAATTCATCTATGAATGACATTTAATTATGAAAGTATGCTCTAATAGAGGACAATTTTTTAGCTTGCTTATACAAGAATAAACCTGAAATTATCATTTGAAAGGAGCATTTTACTTAAAATATATCTTAAGTGAAATCATTGATCTGCTTTAAAAAATACAATTAAGTTACTGGCTTTTCACATTCATATGGGTAACTTTTTTTTTTTTAAAGCACTTTTAAGGCACCAGACGTTGCTAAAAGTGCTTCGCATGAAATGTTCTCACATTAAACTCTTGCAACAAATGGCTGTATTCTTCTACATTTTTCTCGTTTTCAGATGAGTCATCTGAGACTTAGAGAGGCTAGGTAACTTACCTGATCTTTAATGAATCTTTCAACAATAATTACATGCTATTTAAGTATTATAGGGAGTAGTAATTATCTAATAGCTAAAAGTAGCCCCAGTACTACTTAGTTATTACCTATTGTAATTAAAAGCTAGATGATAGAGCATAAGCAGTATGTGAGGAAAGGCTTCGCTTTTGTTTGGCTATGATAGTTTCACTAATCTATGCTTTTCATTCTGTTCTTTTCAGAGTACTATTAAAATAAGATATAATTCCTGCTCTTTCTCCTTCTCCCTCTCTCTTTATGGGTTGGAGGAGGACTGGGGAAAGAGCAGCTATGTGTTTTAATTCATCCTCTTCATCTAGATTTAAAAATCACATTTTAAAAGATTTAAATTATATCTACCTTTTTCTTGTCTGGATATTATGTTCAGGTACCATGTTAGGAACTGAACAAATATTATTAGTAATCCACATAACAACTCAGAAATGTGTTACTGTTCATAGCTGACCAATTTTAAAATTGAGTTATGAGAGGTTATGTAAACTACCTCAGTTTACAAGACTAACAAATGGTTCTGCTGAGACTGGAACCCAGGAAGGGCTGTATACAAAGTCCATGGATTTTCTAGACAACTAAGGACTCTCAGCACTGTTTCATCTCTATGGGTGGCTTCTCTGTCTTTCTGGGACAGTCATATATTCACACTATTTATCCGACCTTCTAATTTATAGGAACAACTTTAAAAACTATAGTTGTATTCACTGGGCGTGGTGGCGCACGCTTGTAATCCCAGTACTTTGGGAGGCGGAGACCGGAGGATCCGGGTTTGCGTCCAGCCTCAGCTCGCTCTCTCTCTCTCTCTCTACTTAGTGAGGCCCTCCGCAACTTCGTGAGACCCGGTTTCAAAATAAAGTATATAAAAAAAAATAGGGCCGGGGGTGTAGCGCGGAGGTAGAACGCCCCTGGGTTCAATCCCCAGTACCACAAAAAAAAAACAAACAAACTATAGTTGTATTGCAATCATGGTGTGTTCCCTACCCCCAGTCTCCCACTCCCTCCACCTGGTTCCTTAAGGTACAGTAACAGAGACTAAAAAACTAGACGGAAATGGGAATCATTCATCATTGACAAATACACTTTTTAAAAAGCCAGAATATAAACCATTTAGATAGCTGGGTCTTACCCGTTAGAATATCAAGAAATATATAGTGAGACAAATAATTTATTCAGCAATCAATGCCTGTATCAGCTAACAAGTTTTTGTTTGTTTTCAAAGGATATTCCTTCAGAGAAAGAATTTTTGTGAAAAAAAGAGACTAATATATCACAATTATAAAAACTGTCTTACACATTTCCATAAATGAATGAAAGGTATGCTTCAGTTTAACTTACATTTTGGAGCCAATCTCCCGAGGGGCAGCATATTCTATTAGAGCTAACATGGGTAGTACTGAGACCAGTTGAACATGGGATTAAATCACTAATTTTTTTTCTAAAAAAAATGTTTTTTTAGAACAATTCTTTACTAAAGGTACAACTGAAACATTTATAAACCTCTAGATTTTGTTTACTTTTTTAATGTAAGGCTAATAATGCCAACTTCATGGTGTTATTTAATGAGAATTAAATGAAGTAATGTATGTAATTGGTTTGGTATTCAAAATGTTAACTGGGCCGGGCATGGTGGCGCACGCTTGTAATCCCAGTACTTTGGGAGGCGGAGATCAGAGGATCTGGGTTCAAGGCCAGCCTCAGCGCGCGCGCGCGCGCTCTCTCTCTCTCTCTCCCCCCTGTCTCTCTCTCTCTACTCAGTGAGGCCCTCCACAACTTCGTGAGACCCGGTTTCAAAGTAAAGTATAAAAAATAGGGCTGGGGGTGTAGCACAGAGGTAGAACGCCCCTGGGTTCAATCCCTGGTACCACACACACAAAAAAAATGTTAACTGGACTTCCTGTTGGATAGTTGATAGGATTAGGATAATGAAGTTCACTTATGAAAATAATTTTTCTGCAGATGAAGGAAAATATTAAATGCTACTCAAAATTAAAAGGCTCGAGAGGAATGTAGATACTTTTATTTTTTTTGTGTGTAGTACTGGAGATTAAACCGAGGGGCACTCTACCTCTCACCTATACCCCTACTCATATTTTCCAGTTTGAAACCAGTTCTCACTAAGTTACTGTGCTGTCCTCAAACCTGTGATCCATGCACTGTTGCAATAAAAAGAGAGTAGAAAAAATAGTTTTCAAAGTATCTCTTACTAACATATAAGGCACCAACTTTGATAATCCACACCGAAGGGAATTTAGAGAATACTATTAGATATTGGACCTAACAATCAGTGCTTTGTCCCCTGCGTCCAGGGGAAAGAAAATCAAAAAATTAAAGTGGTGGATACAGACACTCTACCTTGAAATGTTTCAAATTGGTCTTATATCCATACAAACTGGGATTCCAATGTATTTTTGTTCCCATGTGATGACTGTCTTTCCTATTGCTAGACCTGAGACAACTACTCCTGATGGTACAATCTCACCTGTGACCACTGCAGGTCTTTATGGCACTAACTGAGCTACACTTAGAGCATAATGGTTAATAGTACCAACTATGGAGCTGAGAGCACAGAGACATGCATTCAAGTACTAGCTCTTTGTTAGCTCGACTCTAGTCACATGACTGAGAACATTTTAAACCTGAGATTCAGTATCACCCACCTCATAGGGTTGTTCTGATGACTAACAGTACCTGAACTGATAGAATACATGAAAAGTTTTCAGTATAGTATCAGACTTACAGTAAGTATGGAAGAAGTTTTAGTTATTATTCACTTAAATGGAAAAGGGACTTCCATAGATACGATTTTTAAACAGTATTGTGGATATTCATTTTCTGTTCCTCTTAAAATTGCTTAAATTATATATCTTCATATTAGAAATTCAGCTGCTTATTTTAGTATCTTATTTCCATATTAAATTGTTCTACCATCAAAATTTATCTTGCTGCATTAATTTATAATTATTATATATCATTTCTCTATCTCTATATGAATACATAAATTCATTAATGCATTTTTTTCAACCACATATACAAGAAAAAATTTTTTATACCTATCAACACCAAGTACTGTACTAGTTTCTAGGGATGCAATACAAAAATAAAACAGAACTAATCTCTTGAGGACATTAATGTCTAATATATTACACATAAATATATATACATTGTCTTATAGTTGACTTGTAGAACTATTTTACAAAACAAGTATTTTTCCCCCTCAGCACAAAGTAACTTTTCAGGTAGAAAGCACCTGAAATGATTTGGGAAGAAATAAATGACAAGCACAGAATTGTTAAATAAAAATTTACAACAGGAAAACTGTACGTGTTTTTAGAGGAATGGATGGCATCGGACACAAGGTGGCTATAAGACCTGAAGAATCAAAACACAGTTTTTCTTTCTTAACATTAATGTTGTATCAGCTTTATTAAAATATTGACATATGAACTTTATATATTTAAGGTGTTAAGGTGATGTATGTAAACATTGTGAAACAATTAGTACAAGCAAGCTAATTGGCATACTTGTCACCTCTACACTAATAACACTGTGTGTTGAGATAATTTAACTTTTAGTAGATAAAAAACACCTTATGATAGTGCCTGTAACACAGTAAAAATTTAAATGCTAGTTTCCATTATCACTATTATGATAAGCACTTTTAAGTATATAATTAGGTAGCTTGAATTACATTCAGAATGTTCTGCAATCATCACCACTACTTCCAAAATTGTTTCAGAACCCCCAACAAAAACTCTAATTTCATTAAGCAATAACTCCTTACTAAGGTTTGAAGGTCGCTGCCAAAACTCTTAATGAAATTAAATTGCCATTGTGACAGTGTTAAGTGGTGGGACCTTTCAGAGGTGATTAGGCCATGAAGTTGCGGCCCTCATCAATGGATCAACGCCATTATCAAGGGAGTAGGTTAGTTGTCAAGGAAGTGGGTTTCTGATAAAAGGATGAGGTGGACCCCATTTTTTTCTGTCTCACACATGTTCCCCTTCACTTTCCACCACCAGATTGCAATAAGGCGGCCCTCACCAGATGATAGCGCCATGCTCTCGGACTTTGCAGCCTCCAGGACTGTGAGTCAAATAAACTATAAGTTATCCAGTGGTGTTATTATAGCAGAAGAAAATGGACATTCCCATTCCCCCTTGTCTCAGGCCCTAACAACTTCTACTTTCTGTCTTTATGAATTGCCTATTGAAATATTTTGTATAAGTGAAATCATATAATAGCTGTCCTTTTGTCTCTGGCTTATTTCACTTAGCATGTTTTCAAGGATCATCCATGTTGTAGCGCACATCTGAACAACATTTCCTTTTAAGACTGAATAATATCCTATTGTGTTTTTATGCCACATTTTTCATCTATTCATCTGTTGATGGAAACTTAAGCTTTCTCTACTTTGTGGCTATTGTGAATAATGATGTTGCGAACACTGACAAACAGGTATTTGAGACCCTGTTTTCGATTTTCGGGGGTATAAATCTACAAGCAGAATTACTGAGTCAAATGGTATCTCTATAGTTAACTTTTTGAGGAATTTCCAAACTGTCTTCTACAGCTAGTGTACCATTTTACATTCCCATCAGCAATTTATTGTTAAACAAATAGAAGTTTACAATCTGCCCTACAACGTGAGAAGATATCAAGGGGATGGGATGTGTCCGTGCAGGTATAAATCCAAGCTCTACAACTAACTTTATATTAAGACAAATGTGAAGCATAAATTAATTTTCCATTATTAAATTTCTACAAAGTAGCAAGAGAAGAAAGCTACAGCTCCCTAGTTTAATATCAATATTCACTAAGAATCCGTTTAATGAATGAATCAAACCCAACTTACAAACGTAAGATGCTATGTATTATCTGTTACAGACACAGTGCCTGGTCCTACTTTTACTTTAGTTCAATGTCAAGATTAATCTGTAATTTGTTCATGATATTCCTTGTCAAAAATTAAGTAATTATTTCCTGTTCTTAACCAGTCATTTGTTTATTCCTTTTCAATGGAATCTTTGTTTCATATTACTTTTTCTTTCATTAGACTATAACACTTTTATGCTCCTCGATTTATTGCATAGAGAATGACTAACACATCCTCTTGGATTCAATGAGTTTGCTGAATACCCAGGAAGTATTAAGTTCTTTTTTGTGTATGTGTTTGGTCCTATAGCACTTTAAAAAAATTATAGACTATTTAAAACATATAGAAAGTAACCAAAATAAATAATAAATCTTCCTTTATTGCTCATCCGAAACAACTATCACTATCCTATCAGTCTTTTATTATCTGTAATGCCACCCACGAATTATTTGATAATGGTGGTTTTAAGTCTTTGTCTTTAGGCAACTGTTAGATACATTAAAATACACAAATATTAGTTATTCAACTTTGAAAAACTCTTAGCTGTGTGAAACACATCTCTATCACAGTATTGAACATTTGCATTGCCCCATAAAGTTCCTTTCCCCACACAGCAATACATGTTCTTATTTTTCACCTTAAATTAGTTTCGCAGGTTTTAGAACTTACATGTATGTGATCATAATATAGAAATATTATGATTTATCTATGCAGTTAGTTGTATATATCAGTAATTGTTTCCTTTTTACTAATAAACAATATTCCTCTGTATGGATGTGTCATAATTGGTTCACCCATACTACTGGTAGACATTTGGATTGTTGTTTTGGCTATTGTGAATAAAGCAGTCATGTATATTCTTGAAGACAAATTTTTATTTTTTATTTTATTTTATTTTATTTTTTTTGCGGTTCCGGGGATTGAACGCAGGGGCGTTCTACTTCCGCACTACACCCCCGGACCTATTTTTTATACTTTATTTTGAAACCGGGTCTCAGGAAGTTGCGAAGGGCCTCACTAAGGAGAGAGAGAGAGAGAGAGAGAGAGCTGAGGCTGGCCGTGAACCCGGATCCTCCGGTCTCTGCCTCCCAAAGTACTGGGATTACAAGCATGCACCACCATGCCCAGCTTCAAATTTTTTATTTTTATTGCAAATAAACTATTTGTTTAAATTTATAAGAAATTGTCAAATATTTTTCCAAAATGCCTATGCCACTAGGAACGTGTGAGAGTTCCCACAGCCCCACACACTCACCATTTGGTGATTTCAGTTTGTTTAATTTTTAGTCATTTTTTTGCAGCTGAACTAAAGTCTGTCACTATTTTTATGACTGTCACTAGTTTTGATGTGAATTTCCATATCGATGTGAAATGCTAAGTGTTTTATCATGTGCTTTTGGTCATTCTTACGTTTTCCGCATTTTTGTCTTTTCCAAATTTTTGTCTATATTCTTTTTAGCTTCACTTTTATTACTGATTTTCAAGGTGCTCTTTGTATACTCTGGATATAGATCTGCTGTCAGATATGCTGCGTGAATATTTTCCCTAGTCTGTCACTTGCCTTTTTACTTTCCTTTTATTATTTATTTTTGCTTTTTAAGAAATGAGGTCTAGATATCATATTTCCCAGGCTGGCCCCACACTCCTAGGCTCACGTGGTCCTCCTGCCTCAGCCTCCCATGCAGCCCCTCACTGTCTACATGCAGGCAGCCACCGTGCCCAGCCCTTTCTGATTCCTTAATGGTGTCTTTCAAGTAGCAGAAAATTTCAACTTGATGAAACCTAATTTGTCATTTTTTTATGGCCACTGCTCTTTTGCAGCAAAATTACTCTCTACATTTAGTTTAAGAAGATGTTCTAGCTGGGCGTGGTGGTGCACACTTGTAATCCCAGTACTTGGGAGGCTGAGACAGGAGGATCCGGGTTCGTGGCCAGCCTCAGCTACTTAGTGAGGCACTCCACAACTTAGTGAGACCCTGTTTCAAAATAAAGAATAAAAAATAGGGCTGGGGGTGGAGCTCAGAGGTAGAATGCCCCTGGGTTCGATCCCCAGTACTGCAAAAAAAAAAAAAGAAGATGTCCTATAGTTTCTTCTAAAAGCTTTATAGACTTAGCTTTCACATTTAGGTCTATAATCCATCTCTAGTTGCAATATAATTGTTGACTCTAGGTTTTTGACTGGTATACTGATTGATTTGTGTTCAAGCTGAGTTAAAGGTACAGTGCACACCTAAGCTGTGGTCATCTCATAAGCAGGATTCTGTTAGTTATGCAGGGACCGAGAGGATCCACTTCTTTTCATAATGACAGGGGCAATATGGGAAAATGAAACAGCCCAACCTATTCCACTTTTGTTCCTACTTTTATCAGAGCCCTTGGTTTAGGGGTAAATATTGCTCTTTTCACAGTGATACTGGTAATGTGTGATGGCGTTCTCCTTGTTGCTCTGGCTCATAAGGCTCACTTTACATCATTACAAAAAGAATTATGGAAATTAACTGAAATTTATGCCAGTAAATCTCATCCAAGAAGTGTTTATTGATTGCATTTTGTTTATGTAAGATATTCTACTGTTTCTAATTGTAGTGAAATTTAGTTTTTTATATAATTGAAAATAAATGCAAACTATAGAGTTCCACTGCTTTTATAGAGTAGATGCTTAGTGCAGAATATCAAAGACAATCTTTTGAAATTTAGCCTAAAATAAGGCACTCAGAAATAGTCATGCTTTCTCCACTCTTTGGAAAAAGTCTTCCCAGTGAAAATGATGCAGCCTCAAATATAAATATAGAGGTTAAGTGGTTCTTACTTGATTCCTGTATCTATATGTATGTATGTATATGTATGAAATATAAAAAATCTCTTCTGTGGAATGTGAGTGGCAAGAGATACTGTAAACAGAGCTAATCACGATCACTCATGGAAGCTTTTGCTCCATTGCATTTTAGACTAAGCAATCCCGCTGGCTTGGGTTGAGGTATACAGTTTTCTACTTATCGCATGTCCACATACTTCGCATTATTTTTCTGTGTACGTAGGTGTGTAGTATATATTCTGTCATACAACCCAACAAGCATCTTCTTTTATCTCCTACAAAGCTCAGACATCAAACAAGATCAAGTAATCTGGTGGGATAGTCTGAAAAGCACATGCTAATATATATGCTTCCATTTAACATGAATTGAAACACACTAAATCAATTTAATAAACTTCTTAGTATAAAACGAGTTACAGACATTCCCTCATATATATGGGTCAATACATTAAATGTTATTTGGAAAAAACCTAAAGAAGATAAACTATGAAATTAAATCTACTTAAAGAAGTTGCCACAAGCCCAATAATAAGCTTCTTACTATGAATAAAATAAATAAACCATAATTTGAATTATACTAGCAGATTTACTTCAACCTAATAGTCATATTTCTAATAGGCAAGGAAAAATGCACACAAATAAGCTATTCCCGTATTTAAATAGGGTGCTTACTTAAGGGAGTGATTAAAGAAATGAACCATAAATTGGGAGACACATCGGCATAAACAAAGAAGGCCTAGTTCATATTTTCACCATGCACGTTCTACATTTACACTTATACGTTTTATTAAATGTGAAGAGTTTGTCACATTCCTAAAATTAAGTAGAAGAGCATTTCTGTTTCAATTACATGCAAGTGAAATAGGTTTTGAAAATGTATCTCAATTCTGTACCCCTTAGATAACCTAAGTACAATGCAGTTAAATTACTTAACCATAACAGTGACCTTCAAATGGGCATTTGAAATAAATATTCCACGCATATACGATAATCAGATTCAGTGTCTGGCGGGGGTCCAGTTTCTGCTCCCAATATAAATGCCTTGAACACTGTCTTCAGAGGTGGCAAAGGGTGTGTTCTGACATGGTGGAATGGCTAAACTTACCACCCCAAGCCCTTTCATAATGCACTGATTCTAACCATGAGGGCAGAGTCTCATGGCCTAATCACCTCCTAAGGGCCCCACCTCTTAATACTATTGCATTGGGGATAAAGTTTCCACAATTTGGAAGGGACACAACCATTCATACCAGAGCGGCAAGAAAAAAACAAACAAACAACTCAGCAATGCACATTTGCAAAGGAAAGGTAATGTAATTGGTGTGGTACTTCTCAGGAAACAATTTGATGCTTTACATAAGTACCATAAAAAATTGCTTATGCTCTGTGATTCCTACTCCTGGGAATTTATCAACAGAAAGACTATGGTTAGTCCTCAATTTTCCATGCTTGTTTATTTTATAACCTCCACTTTCATATTTTGTAGAGTAATATTCCTAGTTAGGATCAGACTTATAAAAAATCAGTCGTTAAAGGAATGCTTTACTACAGAGTGAGAATCTGGCAGACATGAGATCAAATTGGGAACAGAGCTCTTAAGATTTGTGTTTCGTTTCTATGACAGAAAATTTAATTTTCCCATATTAGCCTCATATAGATAATGGAAAAGTGAAAGTGTTGATATAAGTGACAGCACAAGGTTCATAAGCTGAATGCAATTATAATGAAATGAAAAGCATTAAACTTTTGAGAGGAATAAATAGTCAGTCTTAACTACTTACTAGGATTTATCCTAGGTATGCAAGTCTGCTTCAACATTCAAAAAGTCAATTAATGTAATCCACATTTTCATCAATAGAGGAAAATCACATAAATATATCAATCAATGCAGACAGAGCATGTGACAAAATTTGACATGCATTCATGATTAAAATTCTCATTGAGCCAGACACAGTGTCACAATGCCTATAATCCCAGGACTTGGGAGGCTGAAACAGGAGGATCGCAGATTCAGCAATTTAGTAAGACTCTCAGCAACTTAGTATGCTCCTGTTTCAAAGTTAAAATAAATAAATAAATAAATAAATAAATAAATAAATAAAAAGGGCTAGGTTGTAGCTCAGAGGTGGAATGGCCCTGGTGTCAATCTCTTGTACCAACAAATAAATCTCATCAAATTAGGAAAAAAGGGAAATCTCCTCAATTTGATAAAAACCATCTATAGCTAACATTATACTTAATGGTGACTTGAAGCTTTCCCATTAGGAGCAATAATGTAGAGACGATGTCCCCTTTACTACTGCTTTTCAACATCACACTTGGAAGTTCCAGATAACACAATAAAACAAGCAAATACAAAGGAAATCAAAACTATACAGATTGGGAAGAAAAAATAAAGCTTTATTCAGAGAAGGCACACTTGTCTATGAAGAAAGTCCAAGAGAATTGACCAAAAACCACAACAAGAAAACAACAAACAAACAAACAAACAAAAAATAACTTCTGGCCTTCAGAAACAATTATAGTAAGGTTGCAGGATACAAGGTTTATATAAAAGTCAATCACAATAATATGCACCAGCAATAAACAAATGGAATTTGAAATTAAAAACACATTACCATTTACATTAGCCTCCAAAAATTTAAATATTTAACTACAGACCTAACAAAAATATGTTCAAGATCCCTATGAATGGGATTCCAAGGTAAATACGCCAGGTGCTGTGCATGTATGTTTCTATCACACTAAACCTCAATATGATGTTTGGTTATAATGTACCAAAACAGTATATTTAAAAAAAGATCCATGTGAGGAGAACAACAAAGTTCTGCTGAAAGACATAAAAAATAACCCTAAACCGGGCGTGGTGACGCACACTTGTAATCCCAGTACTTGGGAGGCGGAGACCGGAGGATCCGGGTTCGTGGCCAGCTTTAGCTACTTAGTGTGGCCCTCCGCAACTTCGTGAGACCCTGTTTCAAAATAAAGAATAATAAAAAAAAATAGGGCCGGGGGTGTTGCTCGGAGGTAGAACGCCCCTGGGTTCAATCCCCGGTACTGCAAAAAAAAAAACAACCCTACTAAATAGAGAACTATGCGGTGTTAATGGACAGAAAGACTCGATGTTGTCAAGATGTCAGTTCTTGATCTATAATTTCAATTCAATCTCTATCAAAATCTTATCTAATTATTTTGTAGATAATGATAAACTAATTCTAAAGTTCATAGGGAGAGGCAAAAGACTCAGCTTTTGGTAGTATGGCTATTTTGATGATGTTCATTCTGCCTATCCAGGGACATGGGAGGTCTTCCCAACCTCTACGGTCTTCTATTAAGTATTTTATTCTTTCTGGAGCTATTGTGGATGGATTTTATTGTGTATTTCATTTTCAGTCGATTGATGACTGGTGTACAGAAAAGCTATTGATTTTTGTAAGTTGATTTTGTAGCCTGCTACTCTGCTGAATTTTCTTGTCAGCTCTAGCAGTCTTTAGTTGATTTTATTGGGTCTTCTACGTGTAAGATCATGTCATCGGCAAATAGAGATAATTTCAGTTCTTCTTTCCCTCGCCTTATTGCTCTCACTAGAATTCCAAGTACTATGTTGAATAGCAGTGGTGATAGTGGGCAGCCATGTCTTGTTCCTGATTTTAATAGGAATTCTTTCAGTTTTTCTCCATTCAGTATGATATTGGCTTTGGGTTTATCATAAATCACCTTTATGGTATTGAGAATAATTTCCTTCTATGCATAGTTTCTTCAGTGTTTTCATCATGAAAGGATGTTGGATTTTGTCAAGTGCTTTTCTGAATCTTTTGAGAGGATCATGTGTTTTTTGTCTTTCATTCTGTTTATGTGATCAACTATATTCATTGACTTGTGTATGCTCAGCCATCCTTGCATACCTGGGATGAAATCTACTTTGTCATGGTGGATGATTTTCTTGATGTGTTTTGAATGTGAGTTGCTAGTATTTTATTAAGGATTTTTGCATCTGTATTCATCAAGGAGATTGGTCTGTAATTTTCTTTCTTTGAGGTATCTTTATTTGCCTTGGGTATCAGGGTGATGCTGGCTTCATAGAACAAATTAGAAAATATTACATGAAATAATTTGAGAAGCATAATGAAGAAAAGTTTTTAACAGAAAGCTCACAAAAGATATCCAGAAGGCAAACAGACCTATGAGAAGATGTTCAATATCAAGATGTTCAATATCATATGTCACTAGGGACTTGAAAAATAAAATGACAAAATACCATTGCAAACCCTTCAGAATGGCTTAAATCCAGAACACATCACCACATGCTGGTGAGGATGTGGAGCGAGAGGAAATCTCATTCATCATGGGTGGATATATAAAATGGTATAGGTACTTTGGCAGAGTTTGGCAAGGTCTCACAAAACCAAACATAGCTTTGCCACACAATCCAACAATCAAATATGCTTCCTTGATATTTAAAAAAGAGTTGAACCCTATATGTCCACACAAACACCTGCATACTGATGTTTATAGCAGTTTTATTCATAATTGATAAAATTTGGAAGCAACCAAAACGTTCTTTGGTATGTAAATGGATAAACAGTAGTACATCTAGACAACTGAATGTTATGTGCTAAAAAGAAATCAGTGATCTTGGGAAGGGGAAAAAGGAGGCTAGATGAAGGAAACTGTTCAAATGCTGCTATATCCACATATGAAGGCATTTCTAACAATCTCACTAAGTACAGGGAGTGGGGTGAGACCCAGATGGAAAGACACCAAGTGCTGTGCACATGTATATTTGTATCACTCTGAACCTCATTATATGTGTAATTACAATGCACCAATAAAAATATACTAAAAAGAGAGGAATGATGAAGTCATGAGAAGACACACATATTACTAAGTAAAAGAAGCCATTCTGGAAAGGCTACAGTATGATTCCAGCTCTATGACACTGTGAAAAGGGCAAAACTCAGGAGACAATAAAAATATCAGTGTTTACCGGGGGTTTAGTGAGGGAGGGATTACTAGGCAAAGCATGGAAAATATTTAGGGCCGTGAAACTGTTAGATTCATGCCATCATACATTTGTCAAACTCTTAGAATATACACCGCCAAGAGTGAACCCTAAGGTAAACTGTTTTCTTTGGATGACAAAGATATGTCAGCTAGGTTCATGGAATATAAAGAAGGTTCTACTGTGGTATAGGAGGTTCATAGTGTGAGAGGTATGGGGGAACTCCACTCTCCAGTCAGTTTTGCTGTAAACCTAAAATGCTCTAAATAATAGTCTATTAAAACAAAGCTGGGCATGTTGGAGCATGCTTGTAATCCCAGGACCTAGGAGGCTGAGATAGGAAGGATATCAGGTTTTGGGTCAGCTTCAGCAATAAGGCCCTCCACAACCTAGCAAGACCCTGTTTCAAAATAAAAAATAAACTAAGGATGGGGGTGTAGCTCAGAAGAGAATGCCAAAGGATCAATTCTCAGTACCACAAACAAAAAACAAAAACAAAAACAAAACAAAAACACTGTCAGGTCAAATTAAAAGAAAAATCTAGCCACATGGTGCTGATAATAGATATACCTAAACTCAGAAAGACTAAAAGTTCATGAATGGGAAAAGAAGTACTAGGAAAATTTTACCCAATATAAAGCTAAAATGGTTTTTTGGGAAAAGTAGACATGACTATAAAATGACTCCAGGAAAACAGAACAAAGGTAAATCTATATATACTAGTAACATAGCTTCATAACTATGAATTTTACATAAAGGAAAAGTTGAGAGAACTCTAAGGAAAAACTGACAGCCCCATTATTATTATAATGGATTTTAAACACATATCTCTCAATAATCAACAGATCAAGCAGTGGTTATTACAGTCAGTATCGTGTGTGTGTGTGTGTGTGTGTGTGTGTGTGTGTGTAAATTTTTCTCGGACCACAATGAAATAATTAAAAATCGATAAAGAAGAGAGACTGAAAAATGTCACACTTGCAAATTTTTTCTTAAATTCTAAATAATGAGGACAGAGTGAGATAACTTAGTGATACCCTGTTTCAAAATAAAATGGGCTGGGGTTGTAGCTCAGAGGTAGAACTCCCTTAAGTTCAATCCCCACTGCCACAAAAAGAAAAAAAATCTAAGTAAATTTCCCTACTGTATTTGACTCACTTATCAGTCCCAGTCAATGATAGCACTGAGCAATGACAAACCACCTTCGGCCTGGGCAGAGCAGTTCCCTATGTAACCTAATATAAAGGCAAGCCGTTAAAAATGTACTCTCTGTAAATAAGCAGATCCCAAGAAAAGGGGGCAGAGGGGAAGGCACTAAACCTGCCACGCTCATTTATTTTTCTCAACTCACCAATCACTCACTTAAGGATTTTTCCTTCACCGGGTGAGAGTAAGAAAGGGATAGAGATGTCCGGAAACATTATTCCAGGAAAGGTAACGCCAAGTGCAAATAAGTGTGACACAATTTTCGTGCCAATACGTGAATATATTTCCTTGAAAGAGGAATTCACTGATGGCTTATCCATCCTATAATAGAGGTAACTAGCCTTTAAACAGTGAACTCCAATAATTCCATATACAAAAATGTAATGAAAATTTAATAAATTTTTGTATATGAATTTTATATATGAAATTGGATGTATATAATTTCTTTATAGCAAATTCAATGGAATGTCTGCTTTTTCTAGTTAACTTTATATATGAGCAATTATAATGCTAGAAATAAAAAAATTAATTCCAGACTATGAATTCCTTTAGGACAGTGAATATATCTGCTTTCCAAATGATGTAATATGTGCTGAGAATGACCTTGAAAGACAGAATGAATTGTACATGTTAGGTACTGTTATCTCTAAGTCTTTAAGTCAAAACATTCATTTATTTAACTCTTCATTTAAATTACTACTACTTCTACCCTCTTCTTTTAAAAACCATTAGCTTGTTGTTTTGGAATGTTATAGACTTTTTAAAATCACAAAACTAAGTTGTATATTTAAGATTATAGATTTTGAGCTGGAGGTGTGGCTTAATAGTAGAGTGCTTTCTTAGCAAGCAAGACACCCTGAATTCAATCCCCATCACTGGGAAAAAAAGACAATAATAATATGATTTTTTTTTTTTGCAGTACCGGGGATTGAACCCAGAGGCGTTCTACCTCCGCGCTACACCCCCGGCCCTATTTTTATACTTTATTTTGAAACCGGGTCTCACGAAGTTGCGGAGGGCCTCACCAAGTAGAG
>PVJS01012582.1:0-23276 GCA_004027185.1 Glis glis
GAGGAGGGGGGAGGAGGAGGAGGAGGCTTGCAGATCTATCATACCTAAACAAAAGGTAGGAGAATTCAAGGGGGAGAGGCAGCACAGGGATAGGACATCACAGGAAGTGGCCAGGCCTTGGCCATCTTGCTGGGGCACCAAGAAAAAAACTGCCTTCCAGGTGGGGGCATCTCAATGCAGAGGCTGTGGAGTCACTGCCCAGGGGAGAAGTTGAGAGGAGGGGAAGAGATGGAACAGACCGCGCAGCCCACCTCCCACATGGGGCGGAGGCAGGGTGGTGAACCTGCAGTACCCCCACAACCCCAGGTGCTCAGACCTGGTCAGTACAAGATCATCAGAGAAAGACACCTGCCCCCTTCCCTCCCCTTCCTGCACAGCCACAGGAACCACTGGAGAGAGCCAGGGCAGAGGGGATGTATCTGCAGGCAGGGGTGCCCCTCCTCCTCCCTCACAGGGTCCCCTCTTAATCCTTCAGGGAGGGAAACCGAAGGGATAAGATTTCAGCAGAGCCAGGCTTTGGTCACAACTGACCTTTCACATTCTTGGGTTTCAAGGTGGAGTTAGAATTTTTTTTTTTTTTTTTTTTTTCAGTACTGGGGATTGAACCCAGGGGCATTCTACCTCTGAACTACACCCCCAGCCCTATTTTTTATTCTTTATTTTGAAACAGGGTCTCACTAAGTTGCAGAGGGCCTCACTAAGTAGCTGAGGCTGGCCGCGAACACGGATCCTCCGGGTTATTTTACAGGTGTGTCTCAACACATTTTGTGTTCAGTTCCCAGCAAGTGAAGACTGCTGGGTAGACTGGCGACCCCAAGCTGACTGGTGACCGCAGGTTCAGGCTGCATCGGCTGGAAGCCCTACTTGGGCCCTGCCTCCACCTGCTCCCTTTGGAAATACCAAGTGATAAACACATCTCCAGCCAGGTGTGGCGGTGGCACACACTTGTAATCCCAGGACTTGGGAGGCTGAGACAGGAGGATCGCAGGTTTGAAGCCAGCCTCAGCAACTCAGTGAGGCTTTCAGTAACCTACCAAGACCCTGTTTCTAAATAAAAAAATAAAAAATAGGTCTGGGAGTGTACCCCAGAGGTAGAAGGCTCCTGGGTTCCATCTACAGTACCACAAAAAAGAAAAATAAAATAATTAAAAATAAACATATCTCCTCCTAATCCCATCACTCACATAGATACTGCTGGTAGTTATCACCTACATTTTACAGATGAAGAAACAGAGGGGCTCTATGGGGCCCAAGGCCACAAGCTGAGGACCTCTCTGGAATGCAAACCCAGGTCTACCTCCCCCTGTGGCCCTGTGTGACCCCTCCAAGAATGCTACTTGTCTGAACTCGCTTCTGGGCCGCTCTGGAACCGCTCTCCCCACAATGTCCAGAACACGCAGAGCTGGCCTCCTCCTTTTCTGGCATCCCTCTCCTGCCTTTACTGATGGATTTTTTCAAATCCCGCCTTTCCCAGAAGATGTCTCCCCCCACCCCCATTCAGACTCACACTGATCTTTCTGCTCCCCCATCTCGGGTACCCCAAGACCCTGAAGCTGCACGTTTGATGCCATGACACAGGGGCAGAGGACAGACACGTCTCCAGCAAGCCCCGAAGCTAAAACACAGGCCAGCTCAGAGCTGAGAGAGGAAGCGGTGATCTGCTAGAAAGGATGTTGACCCCCACGGGTCAGCCAGAGGAGGGGCCCTGTGGCCAGAGGGAAGTGGAAACAGGGAGCGCCTGGAAGAGATTGCTCTGCTTTCAACCAGGGCCAAACAATGTAAGCAGAGGGTGTGCTGGCCTCGCTATAAATAGCGTGCCTGGCCTCCCTCCCTTGGGCAGAGCCTGGTGCCCTGAGACAGTCTCAGGGCCACAGCAAGAGCTCTGTCTCCCCTTCCTCAATCCCCCCAGTCATATGAGTGGAACAGGATACAGAGCCCACTTGGGAAGAGGAAGGCCTCCCTTCCCTTCCGCTGCAAACATGGAGTCCCTGCTGCTCTTCAGGCCGGAAACGAGTGCTGGTTCTAGGCGCAGCGCAGGGCTGAGGGGGCCGGGCAGCTCCTGGCATCCATTATTTTGCGTTTGCAACTTCTGTCCCTGAAGACCTTTGGTTGTCTCTGCTTCCCCCAGTAGGGGACAGGTCTTCCAGGGCCTCTAGGATGCATTTTGGACATGGTTGGACTGCACACTGGAGCAGGAGGACTCCAGAAGTTTCCCTGCCCGAGTGCAGCTCCTCCACCCCCCAGAAACATTCTGGGAAAGCCTGCCCCCTTCTGGAGCTCCAGGTTATCTCGGGTCAGGCAGTGACCCTTTTGACATAGGCGTCTTTGTGCTTGTTGGGTAAAGAGCCTGGTCATCCTACTCAATAATAGAATAAAGAGAGGTTCCAGAGTCTGGGGGAGGGGAGGAGAATGGAGGGGGGCTGTCAGGCACCCTTCCAAGCTGAGCATAACCTTAACTAATGTCAGGTAAATAGAGCTATGCCTCAAGATATCAATATTGAGCTGACTGGGGAAAATGCTTTCTGGGGTTTGGGTGTTTTTTTGTTTTGTTTTGTTTTGTGTATTGGGAATTGAACCCAGGGGCATTCTACCTCTGAGCTACATCCCCCACCCCTTTTTATTTTGAAATGGGGCCTTACTAAGTTGCTGAGGGTCTCTCTAAGTTGCTGAGGCTGGCCTCGAACCTGTGATTTTCTTGTCAAGCCTCCAAAGTACTGGGATTACAGGTGTGTGCCACTGCACCTGGCTTGAGGAAAATGGTTTTTAATGATGATTTTTTAAATTTAGCACCTAGAGATCAAGCACAATTAGTTTTGTGGATTTGTGTTTGTTTTGTTTTGTTGCTGTACTGGAGATTGAACCCAGGGGCCTCTACCATTGAGCTACATCCTTAGCCCTTTTTAAATTTTTTAATTTGAGACAGGGTTTTGCTAAATTGCCCAGGCTGTCCTTGAACTTGTGATCCTCCTGCCTCAGCCTCCAAAGTAGCCAGGATTACAGCTATGCAGCTAAGTCCAGGAAATTCTCAGTGCATTGCTAATAACATTTATCTGCAAATCCTACCATCAACTGCAAAGTTGACAAGAGCCCCCCCCCCACACACACACTTGCTTGGCCTTGAGCTGCTAGGTACAGTTCAGATGTGGCCAGCTTACCCACAAAATTTTTTAACTCTAGATCGTTTACCCCTAAACTAATCAAACAAATAAACAAAAAAAAGTCATTATTTCCAGGCTTCCAGAAGGATGTCAAAGGCTTCCTTTAATCATTAGAAAAGTCTGTGTCTTTTTCTTCTTCTTTTTTTTTTTTTTACTCTTTTCCAATCAGAGTGATTTCCTGTTGCACCATCGCCCCATTTTACATTTCAATAGCATGAGCCTGGCTTTCTCTCCCTCCTCCTCCCTCTCCCCTCCCTCCCCTCCTCCTCCTCCTCCTCCTCCTCCTCCTCCTCCTTCTCCTCTTCCTCCTCCTCCTCCTCCTCCTCCTCCGTGTGTGTATGTGTGTGTATGTGTGTGTGTGTGTGTGTGTGTGTGAGAGAGAGAGAGAGAGAGAGACAGCACTAGGGATTGAGCCCAGGGGTTTTCTACCTCTGAGCTACCCTCCAGTCCTATTTTGCATTTTGAAACAGGGTCTCACTACCTTACCACACGCTGCTGGCCTCCAACCTGCCATCCTCCTGTCTCAGTCTCCCAAGCACTAGGATTATGGGCATGCACCACTACACCTGGCTTCTCCCTCCTCTTTTATATCCTGAGTGGTGTGTTCGAATCCACTTCCATTGCATGGACAGCCTTCATCTCTACCGCGGGCCTGCTGGCAGGGTGTCTCATGAACTGTGCAGAGAGATCACAGTCTCCGTCCTCCCTGTCCCACCTTGGGGACTGTCCTCTACTCCAGAGCCCTTCGCCCTGGGCTCTTCATCAGTCACCCTGCCACACCCTCACCTATATCTCAAACCCCCCTCTGATGCGTTTTCCTATCATCTGAGCTTCTCCCTCCCTCTTCCCCAAGACTAAGAGCTCCCTCCACGTCTCATTTCCTCCCTACTGACGCCACCGACTTGATCCCCAATCCCCCAGCACCGGGGGCTTCCATCTCTACTCCGGAGGCTGAATGCTAAGCTCGGATGAATCCCAGTCTCCTTGCTCTCCACTTGGGAGGTGCTCACAGCAAGCCTGGAGATGGGTGCCAATCTGCAGAGCTCCCTGCTTTTCTGTAGCCTACCCTGCCTGCTCCCTGTCTCTCCAGCACCCCTACTCACGCCTCTTCTCAGGGGGTCAGAACTTTATTCTTATCTCTCAAAGAAAACAGAAGGAACCTCCCTCAACTTCTGTCTCCTACCCCCATCTTCCCCAAGTGCAACCCCAAATACCTGCCACATCCCATTTCCCACCCGCCCTTCCCACTGGGCTGTCTCCTCCTTCAGGACCCTGCACCAGCACCAACACCCTCCTGGAAGCTTCCTGTTCCTGTTCCGCAGGAACGGGAAGTGCTTGAGAAATGCCAGCCATTGCTGTTTTGTCCTGTGCTCCTCCAAGTGGAATCCATCACTTTGATTTCTACGAGAACCATACTTCTTTTACTTTATGCGACTGCACCGGACACACGATTACAATTATTTGGCGACGTGTCTTCCCCTCCCATAAGAGTACAAGCTCCTTGAAAACAGGGGAATGTTTATATTTGGAGATGATGCTCAGTGTGTGGCACATAATAGACACTCAGTAAACGTTTGATGTAATAAAATATGTACCTCAATAAAAACTGACTTCTCAGGCCGGGCGTGGTGGCGCACTCTTGTAATCCCAGTATTTTGGGAGGCGGAGACTGGAGGATCTGGGTTCTCGGCCAGCCTCAGCGCTCTCTCTCTCTCTCTCTCTCTCTCTCTCTCTCTCTCTTTCTCCCTGTCTCTCCTCTCTCTCTCCCTACTTAGTGAGGCCCTCCGCAACTTCATGAGACCCTGTTTCAAAATAAAGTATAAAAATAGGGCCGGGGGTGTAGCGTGGAGGTAGAACCCCCCTGGGTTCAATCCCCGGTACCGCAAAAAAAAAAAAAAAACTGACTTCTCAGACAGGCAGCTCTGTGATATCAATATGTTTATCTACGTAATGGCCACAGTTAGAATCACTTCAAGAAATTTTTAAATTGAATTGCCCCAACTGCAGGCCAAACCCATTGTCAGAACTCAGAGGGTCAAAGCAGGCTTGTTCTTTTTTTAAAGCTTCCCTGCGGCCTCCTTTGAGAGCTGCTGGTTTGCAGAAGGTAGGGAGACATGGTATCTAATTCTAATGTGCTGCATTACAGGAAGAGCCTGGCTCTAATCTAGTAAGATAGACAAGCAAACAAGAAATAGATTCACGCACTGTTAAACAATAACGAGTAGGCGGTGAGTCAGTGGAAATGCATGATGGGGGATGGGTGTCCCCTCCCCACCCACACTGAAGCTTACAATTGGCTCCTTCAATCCAGGTCTAGAAGACTTTGGAGAAAAGGAAGATGACTGTGGCCGGTTAGGAGGGTGGACTGTGCAGAGGTGACAGCAGGACGCATGTGGCCCAGCGCAAGCAATCACCCAACACCGCCTGGTCTAGTGGCTTTTCTGAAATGGTCTTCAGTGTCTGTTCCTAAACATGGCCTGTTCCCTAGGAAGTTGGCACGGATCAGGGCTCTCCAGCCTTGATCTCAAAGCATGGTCCGGCAGTCTTGCCTGGGAACTTGTTAGAAGTGCACAATTTACTCCATTAGAATCAGCATTTTGGCAAGATCTCCAGGAGGTCTGTGCACAGCATGTTCATATGTGAGAAGCGCTGTCTAGACCAGAATCCAACCCAGCATGTCTGCCAATCTCTCAGGCAAGACACGGGCTGATGCTGGTCTAAGGCTACTCCAGATAGGCATTTCCTTCTGCAGGCTGCTCAATCCCCGGGTCTGTAGGAAATTCCTTTGTTTCTAATGGAAGGAAAACCAACTTAAAGGGGTTTAAACAGTACAGACTGCATCTGTCATATAACTGACATATTCAGAAGAGGGCTCACCTCCTGGGACCCTTGATGCAGCAGTTCAGATACTTCACCTGGAATCCAGGTTCCCTCATATCACCTGGGGTCCAGGTTCTCTATGTCTGTGCTCTCCCTCCCACCATGGTGGCTTCAGGCCCAGGCTCCACTCAGGCCCTCCTCTAGTGAACTAAATCACTGTGCTGATCACAGCCCAGCCCTGCTGTGCACAAGGAGAGCGTCTATCAACGTGATCAAGACAGCTGGAGACAGGCAGGACCCCGTGAAAAGTGACTTCCACCCAGGCCACATGGCGGAGAACACCAACAGGGTGAGTTCCTCCCAAGAAAAACTAAAGTTCCCAAAGGAAAAGTTCTGCTGGGACCTGGAGGAAGAAACAGAGGATGCAGAGACATCAACAGATGCTGCCATCGCATCCCATCTAGGGGGATGAAGCGGGAAATCTGCCCCCAATTCAACACGATGCTCATTATGTGAGTGTTAAAGAGTTGCTTTTTGAAATGTATTTAACTGGAATCCAGATAGCTGATCTTCTACCATAAACATGCGTCCCCAAAAAACTATTCTAGAAGTCCTCTACAAAAACCATTTCTCCACCACCCACAACACTGATATTAGAGAAAGTACCCAAATATTACGAAGCTTTTTAGAAAAACATAATTGATTTTTGGTCTCGGAATATACAAACTTATGCAAAATCTGAAGTAGCAATATGATAAATAAGAAGTTGTGAATTCTAAGTCAAGTCGGGCATGGTGGCACACGCTTGTAATCCCAGTACTTGGGAAGCTGAGACAGGAGGATTGCAGGTTTCAGGACAGCCTCAGTAAGTAGTGAGACCCTCATCAACCTAGCGAGACCCTGTCTCCAAATAAATAAAATCGGGCTGGGGGTGTAGCTCGAAGATAGAATGGCTCTGGGTTCAATCCCCAGTACCATAAAAAAAAGAGCCTCAGCAAGTTGTGAATTCTACATTTAACATGGAGAATGACATATATATATATATATAGTGTGGGGGGGTACTGGGGATTGAACCCAGGGGCATTCTACCTCCAAGCTACACCCCCTGCCTTATTTTATTTTTTATTTTGAAACAGGGTTTTGCTAAGAAGCTGAGGCTGGCCAAGAGCCTGCAATCATCCTGTCTCAGCCTCCCAAGTACTGACATTACAGGTTTGTGCCACCACACCCAGCATGAGATCACTTTTGAAGGATAAAAGTGCTTTCTACCAAGGCCCCATTAATTTTCCACTTTTTAAAGAAATTCAAATGTAATACCAAAATAATGTGTATAAATAGAAAATGTAAAGAGATTGACTTTGCATGTGTTTAAACAGAGCGCGTTTTTTTTTTCCATCGCCTTCTTTGCAGTGTTAATGCTAAACATTGTCCTTATTAGAAAGGTCACTCTGAGAAGGATAGAAACATTTCCTATATTCTGACAGTTTTAGTAATTACACGGCAAACTGGTCACAGGGCTCAGAGGATGAAACAGAGGCATTAAAGCCAGCACTAACCCTAAGAGCTCATCAGGCTGGCTGGGGTCCGTGCTGTCCGGGAGGGAGTCACTACGGGCCGAGATGGCGGGGGATGGTGCTGATGATAAAGACGACGAGGAGGAGGACCACGCAGTCTCCGCTGGAAACGGCGCGCCATCGTGCTGTAGTGCGCGTCGTGGGCGCTAGGGGGCGCGAGGAGAGCCCTCCTTGCGGTGTCGGGCGGCTCACAGCCCCAGAGCTGCAGGTAGCTGTAGGTGCCCGACACTGCTGCACAGAGAAGTGGCTTAGGCCCCCGCGGGTGCGGTAGCGGCGGTTCCTGAGCCCAGGCTGCAGCTTTGGGGAGGGCAGACCCAGGCCGCCCATGGCCACGCGGGAAGTGGGTCCTAGTTCCCAGTCTGGTCCTGCAGACCCCCTGCAGTGCCGCCTCCCCCTGCAAGGCAGCTCCTCTGCTGGGGACCCGGCTGCTTCCCAGCTCAGGGGGCGCAGACACCTCCCAAGACAGCGGGGAGCCTCAAAGCTCCAAACACTTTATCACCCATATGCACACAATGGGACCTACCGTTAATAACCATGATGCCCCAACAAGGACCCAGGAACCCCTATTGGGGCAGATCTCACTACCTTAACAGTATCTACTTCCAGGGACGTGTCTCGGCCTTCTGATATTAGGGTCCTGAAAATGCCGGCAAGGTGTCCTGGCAAGCCAACACCTGCCCGAGTTAGACAACTGAGGAACCTTTTTCCAGGAGGTGGTAACGCCCCCGGAGTTTTCTGGCACCGCAGGACCGAAAACACCCAGAGATCAGATTTAACGCGCAAGTTGGCGTTTAGAGCGTGCCCAAATTCCATCCCTCTTCTTCTCGACGACATGTGCGCCTCACCGAGTCCTCCGTGTTTAAGTACGGGTGCTCTGGCTTCCCTAGCACAGACTCGGTTTTTGCACGACTATGAGAGGGTCTTGGGGCTCTAACTACACGAAAGGACTAGAGCACAGATACAAACTTACGCGGCTGGAGCAAGCATGGTAAGTGGGGGTCCGTCTTCTAGGAGTACCAAAACGCCTGATACAGACGAACTGAAAAAGCGCGTTTCAGACTAGGAAGAAACTGTGATGGGGATAGCGAGGGGAGAGTCCAGTAAGTGTGCACCCCTAGATGCAGAGAATCTGTGCAAGGCAATGCGGGGTGGGTGTAGTAAGCGTGACATTAGCATCGGGACAGGGGTGACTTTGTTTTAAATTTTATGAAAAACATTTTCTTATGTAGAAGACCAATTATTTTACATCGGTTTGATGAACTTAAGCTTGGCCCATCACATTCCTTCTCTTGATAACACCACGAAACCCTCTCCCTCTTAACTTCAAAAGATTCTGGAAATTGCAACTATTCACAAGTAAAAGTCACACTCTCGATTTTTGTAACATAAAATTTCAGCAAAAACCACAACACACACACACACACACACAATAAGGAAGGAACGCAGCTCTGAAAATAAAAACACAACTTTAAGATGAGGGCGTTCAGACGGCAAAATCCCATGTTCTTTAATCATTTATACCTGGATATGGGTTGACAATGTGCTTTTGGACCTGTTTATTTTGTGTCATCTCCATCCGTCAAGGTGACTCTATACCAATCACTGTTTCCCCAAAGGTAGACAGGTACACGAAAGGCTTTCCAGAGGCGGTGGTCTTTCCCGGAGCCCACCCCTCCGGGTCCCCGGCTCTCCTCTCCGACCCTCGGCCCGCGTGGGGCGCACTGGGCATCCACCAGGGTCCGGCGCTTAGCCTTAGCCACACCGTGGACCTTCAGAAACCTTGCCGGCCAGGACGTGAGCCTCGCCTGGCCCTTCGCCTTCCAGCCCCGAGGGCGACCGGCGACTCGGCCAGGGGCAGAGGCCCAGCCGGCCATCACCGCGCTCGGGGCCAGCCTGGTGGTCACCGGCAAATCCCGCACCCCGGTGCTCATGGCGCTCCGCGCTGCCCGGCGCCCGGCCACCGTCGCCGGCCACGCAGCCTCGTCCACCGGGGAAGGCGGGCAGCCAGGCAGGAGCTGCCCCGAGGGCTGCACAGGCCTGAACCCGCCGCCAGCGATCCCGGTCCCCGCGGAGCCAGCGACCCACCTCGGTCCCCGCGCTCCCCGTGCCGCCGCCAGCGGAGGTGCAGGGCTGGGGACGCGCAGCTCGCTGGAGCGGGGCGCACAGCTCCGGGTTTGCTCTACTCAACCGAAAATAACATGCCCAGACCCGAATCCCCTCCCCTCGTCGAAGGAGAGTCGGTCCCGGATGCCGCGTTGGGACCCGCGCCTCTGCGCCCCGGGTGATGGGAGACGCCCGCCGCCGCTGCGCACCGGGACGCAGAGGTGTGGAGCGGGCGGGGTGGGGGCTTACCACCGAGACGAGGGTTTGCTCCTTTCCCCCTGTTTTTTCTTTGCATAAAGCTTTAGGGAAAGACTTACCTTTCCTAGAGGGGTAGACGAATGCAGCGAAGGTCCAGCCACGGAGATAAGAGGTCCTGATTTGGGGGGCTGATTGAAATGCTGTAAAAAGAAAAAAAAAACACTTTTTCATAAGACGCCCGAATCGATATTCCGTCTGATACTCCCCTTCCCCGATTTATAAAAAAGAAAAGAAAAGAAAAGAAAAGAAAGAAAGAAAGAAAGAAAGAAAGAAGAAAAAGAAAGAAAGAAAGAAAGAAAGAAAGGAAGAAAGAAAGAAAGAAAGAAAGAAAGAAAGAAAGAAAGAAAGAAAGAAAGCCCACCAGTAGAGGCTCGGAGTGCGGCCTGTGGGGGGACTTCACCTCACCTCGGGTAGCACCGAAGTGCCCCTGCCTGATCCCCATGCTTCACCAGTCCGCGGGAGCCCAGAGGACTCCCAGAAATGAGGGTAGAATGGCATTCGCAGGATAGAGGGGCAGGGAATTCTTAGTTACCACAGCAGGAAGTAAATGTCTAAAACAGATCTAGAATTAGCCGTGCAGGCTTATTAATAATTCTATGCATAGAATTATTAATGTAGGTGGTGTCCAGTAAGGGAAAAAGAAGAAAAAAAGGATTGATTCTGACATGTAGAACTGACTTTGGGGAGAGTTAGGGCCTTTTGACAATTCTTAGCTTATACTACAAGCTCATCTGTAATGTTGCTTGAGTTTTTGCAAGGGTGTACATCATTCAATATTTTAAATGCATAAGTAAAAGTATATATTTTTCATATTCGCAATCTCCTTATTGAAACCTCAAACCTGAATTTGTATTTTCTATGACTCTCTCCTATAATCTCAGTAAAGTCTTTTTGTTGACGCCCTCTTACATTTCACTCTGCTCATTCGCCGTCAAGAATCCAGACTCTTCAGTCTTTAAAAAGCAAATGACATGGACATACCACAGAGCACTTTAGAAACGCTGGTGGGCCAGGCATGGTGGCGCACACCTGTAATCCCAGTACTTGGGAGGCTGAGACAGGAGGATCGCAGGTTCTAGGACAGCCTCAGCAAGTAGTGAGACTCTCAGCAATCTGGCAAGACCTTTAAAATAGGGCTGGGGGTGTAGCTCAGAGGTAGAATGACCCTGGGTTCAATCCCCAGTATGGAAGAAAGAAAGAAAAGAAAGAAAGAAAGAAAAGGAAAGAAAGAAAGAAAGAAAGAAAGAAAGAAAGAAAGAAAGAAAGAAAGAGGAAGGAAGGAAGGAAGGAAGGAAGGAAGGAAGGAAGGAAGGGAGAGAGAAAGAGAAAGAGAAAGAGAGAAAGAGAGAAAGAAAGAAAGAAAGAAAAGAAAGAAAGAAAGAAAGAAAGAAAAGGAGGAGAAGGAAGGAAGGAAGGAAGGAAGGAAGGAAGGAAGGAGGAAGGAAGGAGAAAGAGAGAGGAAGTCTAGTGGGTGGGAGGAGGGGTTGGTGAATGTTAGCAACCTTGATACTGCCTTCAGTGTGTCTCACTTAACTGTCCCTTTTATAAATACCTTGAGATTTTCATGTAGAAGGGGAGTTCATAGGCATTGAGATCTTTTATACAAGTTCTTCAAGCGGCAGTTAGTTCTGTACTTGTTTTATAATCAAAGAGACTGAGCTGTGCAGAACAGAGTAGAATGGACTTTCTGTCTCCAGCGTATGTGAACAATCTTACAAGACTCCAAAATTCTCAATCCATTAAACCAAACACAAAGGAAAGCCCGGTGTGGTGGTGCAGGCCTATAATCCCAGTAGTTGGGAGGCTGAGCCAGGAGATTGCCGGTTGGAAGCCAGCCACAGCAATTTAGCAAGACCCTGTTTCAAAATTTTAAAAAATTTTTTAAAGGGCTGGGGGGGTGTAGCTCAGAGGTAGAATGCCCCTGGGTTTAATCCCCAGTACAAACAAACAAACAAAAAACCAAAAAAAAAAAAACTCGCAGGAGAGGGAAATTAAATTCCCCTAGGTCAGCTGGGTAGAGACACATGAAATCTACAGGAAGAGAAGGGGATCAAAAAGAGATCACACTCTCACTCGATCTCTGCAACAACCCCATCAGGTTTTATCATTCGGAGAGCTCATATCATCAACCGAGCGTTTTACAGATGAGCAAACAAGTTCAGCAACCATCAGCGCCTGCTCCAAACTTACAAAGTTCAGCTGCTGAGCCAGGGAACCGGACTCTTCTGTGGGAGAGGCTGCAACTCCTGACTTTTATTGAAAGCCATCCTTTGCTCCTTGCTCCAATAGCTTATTGTCTTACCTTGTTGAATTTTTATGCCCCAACACAGTACGTAAGGGAACGGAATTATAGCTGCTGAGTATACAAAAGACAGACAAAGCAGGAACTACTGAATGCTCACAAAAGCCCCATGAAAAACCAAGGGACCAACGACTAGGTTGTTTGCTTGGGTTTCTGATCACTTGCCAGGTACCAGGTCAGGAATACAGAGTGCAAACATTACATTCCCTGCCCTTTTTGTAGCCAGAGGAATTGGACAGACCAGAAAACTTCTCCAATTACTGTGTGCATGCCACAATTCTTGGATTTTCCTTCCCTAAGAAATTGTCAAGTTTATGGGAAGGTGTTGACCCCAGCAAAAGTGGGCTTCACGCACCTCTACTGACATTTATTCATATCTGAATCTCCACACAGCATGATTTCATAAAAACATCTTTTAATCAACATCAACTTGGGGAATATTTGTTGTGACATCAACTTTGGCAAAACGTTTAAAGCACTGATTACAGAAGAAATAAGACTGTCAAAATTCAGCAAGAACATTTGGATTTTTTAATTCCTTCTTTTAGTCACCAAAATTGTTGCAATCTGAGCTACAGAGAGCCTTTTACATTAAAGAACATCATTATGATCACAATTACTTAGTTAGCCCTCAATATATACCAGACATGACACTCAGAAATTTTAATTTTCAGTATCGTGAGTGAAGTTGGGAGAAATGCCACAGGGAAGGATTCTGAATTTGTGCAGAGGAAATGGTGCAAATTTAATTCCTCTTTGTTTTTTTATCTTTTTCTTCTTTTGGTCCTAGGGATCAAACCTTACTAGGCAAGAACTCTATCACTAAGCCACACCCCCCCAGCCCAAATTGAATCCTTTATTTCCATAAGGCTGCTTGATAATTCAGAAGAAAGCACACAAGTACCCTCTCATTAGGAAGAGGTAGGGATAGAGGGGCACAATGGCACACACCTGTAATCCTGGTACTTGGGAGGCTGAATCAGGAGGATCGCAGGTTCAAGGCCAGCCTCAGCAACTTAGTGAGACCCTGTTTCTAAATAAATAAATACATAAATACATAAATAGGACTGGGGGTAGTTTGGAGATAGACGGCCCCTGGGAAATGAAGGGAGGAGGGAGGAAGGAAAGAAGGAAAAGGAAAAGATACAGCTGAGTATTACAGGAATGAAATATTCAGTTGGACACAGGCTCATGATATAAGGAAGGACTTGAGCCAAATGAACATCCGTCATCCTACTCCAGGTGGAGACAAGGTAAGGACATCGAGACCACTTTTTCTTCAGACAAATATTCTGGACCCAGAAGGAAACACCTTGTAAGCAGGAAGAATAAATTTGTGCTGAAATAATGGATGTAAAATACTCCTCTTCTCTGTCCACTACTGTCAAAACAAATCAGAGAGTCACAGGAGCAAGGAAACGTTGAACATCTATTATGCAGCAGGCAACAGTCCTGAATATTAAAAAACGAAATGAAATGAGACATATATTTTGGTTCATAGTGCCCCACACCATTTTCTTGGAATTCATTTTGCTTACTATAAGGGCTTTTCCTAGCAGCTGAAATCTAAAGAACATGTTGATGTGTTTTGCATTGTATGTCAAACTAAAAGTGCAGTAATCTTCTGAAATAAGAATAAAAAGTAAAATAGTTGCATAAAAATAAAAAGTAAAATAGTTGATAGCATCTCCTGTAAGTAATTTGCAAGTTTAGAGCTTATCAGACCCACTTGGTAGCTTTCATGGAGCTTAGTCAATATCCTCACTAGGAGAAAAATACTCTTTTCCTTCTTGTTTTCAAAGGTGTGAAGAGTCTGTATTGGCCTCATTCTGGACAGCTCGGTCCATAAAAGACATGGATTCTTACCTCCTGACACACGTCTAAAGTACCTCAAAAGTTGAGATGGAGAAGTGATCTAGCCTTTGTGTAATTTATTTCAAAAATAAAACAGTAAAAGTTTGAGACAAATTTAAAGCTTTTTAAGCTGGGGTGGTAACACATGTCTGTAATCCCAGTTCTTGGAAGGCTAAGTCAGGACGATCCCTAGATCAAGGGCAGCCTGGACAACTATGGACACCTTTTCTCAGAATAAAGGCGGGGGGGGGGGCTGGGGGCATAGCTCAGTCATAGAGCAGCCATGGGTTCAATCCCTAGTAACATACACACACACACACAAAGACTTTTTAAAAAATCACTAGCTAGGGACTGGGAGGCAAAGTTCAGCTATAAGCATAGGCACATGCCAGCCCAAACCCTGGGCTCCATCCCCCAGCATTGGGGTAGAAACAGGGGAGTCACTAGCTAGTAGGTACCTGGGTCACTTTACCTGAGTCTCCTCACAGGAAGAATGGTCGATGTATCTGGTGACGTTCTAGAATCCTCCAACCTGGGTCCAAATTTGACAATCAGCCCTTCACTTTAAGCACTTTAAAATAGTACTAATTTCTCTGATAAGGCCCCAAAACATCTTCCTGGTTTTTCCCCCAGAGCCCACACACCAATAGTTAAAACTGAGGACAGCTTTAAGGGCAACAACTGTTTCAATAAGCTATTGCTACCTAACAAAGTGCTCCCAAACTTGGTGGCTTACACCCCCCCCCGCTTTTAAACTTGTCCATTTGTGGATTGCCTGGACACTTCTTTGCTTTGTTTTTTCCTTTTTCTTTTCTTTCTTTCTTTCTTTCTTTTTTTTTTTTTTTTGGAGGTGCAGGGGGTGGGGGCTTTGTGCAGCTAGGCTGGTGCTACACCTCCTGGGTATTTTTATTCTGGTAATCTCTTGAGTTTTAATGGGATGCCAGCAGCGTGGAGGGGCTGGAGGCTGAGCCCTCCCCATTTGCGTGGTGCCTGGGGCCCCTCTTCACCTCCACATGGCCTCACTACCTTGCTAACTGGACTTCTTACACAGTTGCTCAGGACTTCCAAGAGCACAAGAAACAAAATCCAACAAGTGTTCTTACAAGTTGGTCCAAGAGCTGGTATGGTATTTTCTTACCTTCTGTTGGGTTAGAGCAGATCCAATTCAAATGAAATGTGGAAGGAAGGGATTATACAGGACATACACACCCAACTCAGGTCCATAGAGGCCAGGTGTGGAGACTAGTAATACCACCACAGCTTCACAAAGGAAAAGATCACATCTTCATGGACAGGACGTTGGATGGGTGTCTTATACTTGAGAGAGGGACAGACTATTCCCTGTGCTCCTTGAATCAAATGTCACCAAAAAGGAGAACTCAATGTAGGCAGGGTTCTTGAAATGTCACTTTGTGTTTTCAAATATGGAAAAACTGCCTTTTTGCCTCAAGGCTAGGGCACCATATATGGGACAAACCCTCATCAATCAGGATTTTTAAAATCTGGGGACATTAGATGGCTACCACTCTTTTTTTTTCTTTCTTTCTTTTCATCCCCCCCCCCCCACCTGTGGTGGTGGAACTAGGGATTGAATCCAGGGGCACTCTACCACTGAGCTACACCCCCAGTCCCATTTTATTCTGAAGCCAGGTGTCACTAAATTGCTCCTAAGCAACTGGGATTACAGGCATGCACCACTGCACCTGGCTCCTACAACTCTTGAAGAGTGTGAAGGGGTCGTGAGTTACCTGAACTTCTATCTGAAGTACTAAGTGAATACACATGTGTGCGTGCCTCCAGGGAGAGGACACCTTGCTTCCCTCAGACTATCTGAAGATGAATTCAAATACGCAGACATCTAAGAGTGCTTAGAACCAACTAAGAGCTTCCCTGGATTCCTTTTTTTTTTTTTGGTACAGGTGGGAGAGTTGAACCCAGGGGCATTCTCCCTCCAAGCTACATCCTGAGCCCCTTTTATTTTTTATTTTGAAGCAGGGTCTCACTAAGCTGCTGAGGCTGTCCTCGAACCAGCGATCCTCCTGTCTCAGCCTCCCAAGTACAGGAATTACAGGTGTGCACCAACCACACCCGGTTTGCCCTAGATTCTTATCTCCAGATATAATTCTATAATATCTCAGAAATATAGATGGGGGAGCAATATGTCCTTTATATATTTGTTTCCAAAGTAAAACAGTAAAAATTTGAGATGAATATTCGAGAACAAAACAATCACTAGCCGGCACTTATGGTCACTTCATCTGATGCTTAGGGGAAGAGAAGGAATTGGCTTGGTGCCCTACTTCCAAGAGCATCTGGGAGCAAGGATGACTGTCCTCAGATAAACACACGGAGTGTTTACAGTTTTAACACTTGTGTTCTCACCTGTATCTGGTGAGTAGTTAAGAATGTGACAACGGGACTTTAGATTCTTTCCCCTAAGCACTCTACCTCCTTTTCTCCCTCTCTTCCCGGTATTTGTCTTCTTAAATGTGTTAAGAGACAGCAGCCAAGGGTGTAAGGTCTCCTTGGGCACAGGCACTAAAGTAAATAAGTCTCCCGGCCACGTGGCCTTCAACCTGGGCAGGTGAGGTCCGGCTGCTCATTTTATCTACTGGGAACTCTTGGGACATTCTGGGGAAGGGACTCAGGCTAGAAGCAGAACAACCTCTCTGGAGCCAGAGGAAGAAAGAACATGAAAAAGGGTGGAATGGGGGGGGTCACCAAGTGCTGTATGCATGCAGGTCCCCATCACTCTGAAATACATTGTAATACGATGCACCAATAAAAGTATATTTTTTAAAAAAGGAAAAGGGTGGAACACTAGATGAAAATTAATTGGATTACATTATGTAATTTAATAACTTTTAAATTATTAAATTAACATCTGTTATGTCTAACAAAATAGACTGGGCCTTTCCTCACTGAAACCTTCCATCTCTCACATTCCTACTATCCAGGAATTCCTTTTAAAAAAAAACACGACCATCTATTTCTCAAAAGAATGAGCCAAACATTTCAGCTTAGATCTCTCTTCCATATAAATACTTTAAATTCTCTTCTAGCTCCCTCCTTTCCTCTATGGCACAGTAGCAGGCTGGAGACAGATATAGTTTCTCACCTCCCAGAATGTAAATTCTCCCAGTGCCCACAGATACATCGACACAAAGGAAAGCAGTGGATAAGTATGTTATTTAAGAACTTGTAGTGGACCTGGGGGCGTGGCTCAGTGGTAGAGCACGTGACCAGTGTGCTCAGGACCCTGGGTTCCATCCCCAGCACCACACACACACACACACACACACACACACACACACACACACAGCACCTGGTCATACCAAGCCTTCTTGAGAGTCCCTCCTTCCTCACTTGCAAATGAGGAGAACTGCACCTGAGCCTGCAGGCTGGTTTGGGCTCGACTCTGTGCAGAATGGCGCTGAGGAAACATCTGTCACAGGAAATCCCCAATACAAGCTATCCGTTCTCATCTGTGTCTCAATCTGTACAATGTGTGAGAAGAGCCACAGCAAGTAGCAATGCCATTGCAGAGCTGATCCACTTATGACCTTGTAACTCAGTGTCTTCCCAGTCACGGTGTGAAAGCGATGTACACTACGTACACATCACCCAGGAATTCTCTCCAAAGTTTAAGAACCTCCTATGTCGGGAAATACAGTCATCCCTGTATGTCTCTATAGTAAAACTAGATGCTAACATTCGCTAAAAGTCACAATGCAGGTTTTATTCTGATTACTTCCCCTTCAGATAATTAACCCAGCCACACTTCCCAAGGTGTAAAAGTGTGAGGATTAAAGAAAAGCTGTGGGAGGATATAAAGATTCTTGGTGGAATATTAACAAGGAAAAAAGAAAGAAATCCAAACTATCTCAAGGTTAGGATTCCACAATTAAAAAACCAAAACGACGTGGACATCCCCTCTGGTTAAAATGATCTATTAGAATTAAAAATTTACAGTATTATTATTATTACTTTTTAAGAGGCCAAGGCCACTTGAAATGTAAAAATAGACACATTCTATGAGGGTTTTTTTTTATTCCTAACAAGAACAATTACATCAAACTTGCATACCCTAGTGTTCATTATCAGGACCTCTCGTTGAAGGCTTTTAGGTCTACTGTTGTAAGAAAAGGAGAAAATTACAGTGTTAGGACTTGACATTGTATCAATATCTTAGAAACTGGTTTCTGATAAGACTAGTGTGGCCGAGGCACCGCTAGAGTGGAAAGGCAGATTTTATTGTTTGGTTTTTTTTTTTTTAAGATTGAGAAACACACCCCAGGACAGAATTCCTCTGATCAATAAATTTTCAAGAAACGGAGCAAACTGTTTGGAGACACATTCAAAACGAGTTCACTTGACACTGGAAACAGGATTTTTGACAATGTTATGGGAAACGGAGACCCTGAATACATTTCACACGAAACGCCCCCCATACCCCTCCCAACGGTTCAAGTGGCAGACAAAATAAATTACCATAAATTATATACCAAGGCAACTTAAAAAACAAAACGCAACAGCACGGGGCTAAGGATTTCCTTCGCCCTTCCAGGAAGTGTGTAACACTGCTTCTGGTCTGCAGGCTGGGCGGACCGGGGGCCTGTCAAACGTCAGGGTAGTTGCAGTAGTACATGGCCGAGCTGGCGTCCGACACCAGAGAGGAAATGGTCCCGTGGCTGTCCGGGAGGTTCGCGCTGGAGTCATGTCCCTGGTAGGGGAGGCCCATCTCGGGCTTGCACACGAAGTGCAGGTACTGTTCGAACTCCGTGCGGTCCACCTCCCCCAGGAGCTCGGCGGGCTGGCCGGGGTCCGTGCCGTCGCGGCAGGGCAGCGCGTCGGGAGGCGGCGATGGCTGCCCGGGGCCGGGCGGAGGATGGGGATGCTGCTGGTGCTGCTGGTGCTGCTGCTGGTGCTGCTGCTGCTGCGGCTGCACGTGGAAGGCGCGCCCGCCGCCCGCCGCCGGGGGCCCCATGGCACCGTAGTACATGTGCAGGGCGCTGGGGGGCGCCAGGAGACCTGGCACCGCGGGGCCCGCGGGTTCGGGACCCAGCCTGGGGTGCAGGGGGCCGGCGGGCGGCTCGGGGGGCCCCGCGTAGTCCGAGACCTGCGCGTAGCTGTAGGTGGCGGCCGCCGGGCAGTCCCCGGGCAGCGGGGCCGCGAAGAAGGCCGGGTCGGGCTCCACGCCGTCCAGCGGGGACGTGTCGGGCGTGGGCAGCTGGTAGCCGTCGAGCGCGGGCGCGCCCAGGCCCTGGCAGTCGCGGTAGTGGCCGCCCAGGTGCGGGGACAGCAGCGGCGGGCCCGCGGGGTAGCCCTGCTCCGGGTAGGGCAGGCCCAGGCCGTCCATGGCCACGCGGCCGCCCTCGGGGCCCAGCGCGCCGGGCTGCGGCTCGGCGAGGCCGTGCAGGAAGCCGCCCTCCACCCGCCGCAGCCGCTTGACCTGCTTGCGCCGCCGCGGCCGGTACTTGTAGTTGGGGTGGTCCTGCATGTGCTGCACGCGCAGCCGCTCGGCCTCCTCCACGAAGGGCCGCTTCTCCGCCAGCGTCAGCGCCTTCCACGACTTGCCTGGGGCGCGGGAAGGGGAGAGGGGCTTAGGGCTGCGCTCCCGCCGCCCAGCCCTCGGGGTCCCACCTGCCCCACCGACCTCGAAATGCGCGACTAGAGAAGGGAAGGGCGAATGAGAGAGGGGAGAAGTCCGGACACGGGAAGACGCAGCCTCCGAGGACACCCCACCCCCAGTTCTTTAAACCCACTCGCCATCTCCCGGGTCCTTCGAAGATCTGAAAATGTCCCCTGGGCCGAGAAGGGGCTGGGGACCGGGCTGAGAAGGGGCTGGGGACCAGGCTGAGAAAGGGTCGGGACCAGGCTCAGAAGGGGCTGGGGACCGGGCTGAGAAAGGGCCGGGACCGGGCTGAGAAGGGGCTGGGGACCGGGCTGAGAAAGGGCCGCGGACCGGGCTGAGAAGGGTCGGGGACCGGGCAGAGAAAGGGTGGAGGACCGGGCAGAGAAAGGGCCTGGGACCGGGCTGAGAAGGGGCCGGGGACCGGGCGGAGCAGGGGCCGGGGACCGGGCCGAGAAGGGGCTGAGGACGGGGCTGAGAAAGGGCCGCGGACCGGGCCGAGAAAGGGCCGGCCACCGGGCTGAGAAAGGGCCGGCCACCGGGCTGAGAAGGGGCCGGGGACCGGGCTGAGAAGCGGCCGGGGACCGGGCTGAGAAGGGGCCGGGGACCGGGCGGAGAAGGGGCCGGGGACCAGGCTGAGAAGGGGTCGGGGACCGGCCCTCGTAGTCGCTCCGACCCAGCGGGGAGGGTCTCCCCAGAGCGCTTGGACTCTCGCCCTCCACCCGCCGTCGGGGCAATTCGAGCGGCGAGACCAAAGCCGTATTCGTTAAGTAGGGGACGGAGGAGCCTCCCCAAGGAAGGACGTAGTGACGGTGCACCCCAGGTCACCCGCACGGGGTGCGCACGAAGCTCCCTGCTGGTTTAAGGAGGTGCCCCGCCGCCCCCCGGGACTCACCGAGCATCTTGCTCAGCTCGGCGTTGTGCAGGTCCGGGTTCTGCTGCGCCAGCCGCTTGCGCTCGTCCTTCGCCCACACCATGAAGGCGTTCATGGGTCTCCGGATGCGAGACTCGCCCTTGGCGCGGCCCGCGGCCCCGGCCGGCGCTCCGCTGCTCGCCGCCGCGTCGCCCTTCGCCTTCATGTCCCCGAGGGGGCTCAGCGACTCGGCCCAGGGGCAGGAGCCCAGCCCGGCCATCACCGAGGGCAGCGCGCGCCGGGGCTGCCTCTGGTCGTCACTGGCGTACCCCGCATCCGGGCTGCTCATGGCGCTCCAGCCCAGCCCCGCGCCCCGCTCCCCTGGCCGGACACGCCGCTGCCCCCGCCCCGGGGCAGGGCTGGGAGCGCGGCGGGAGGTGACCGGAGGGCTCCCTGGGGCTCTGCGCCCGAACCTGCGGCTCGGCTCGAGGTCCCGGCCGGTCCAGCCCGCCGCCCAGCCGACGTCCCCAGCCGTCCAGTGACACTGCGGCCGCCCCGAGCCGCGGGGCCTTTTCTGCACCGAGGTGGCCAATGGAGCGGCGGGGGCGGGCCGGCACCCCCGCGTCGTCAGGCTCACGCCCTCCCTGCCTGTGGTCCGGGTCCCAAGTCTCAGTGCAACCCACGCCCGCCCTGTCCCCTCCCCCGGCCCCGCGCCCCGGGCTACACCGGCCCCCGAAAAAACTGGCTGGAGCCGGGCTCTGGCGCCAAGTCCTCTCTCACCCGGCAAGGAGAGTTGCTGAGAGCTTTCTGGGGTGCTGACTTTACTGCAAGATAAAAGTACTTGCCATAGCGAGTTCGCGCTGGTCACTGAGCATCTACTCTGTTCGCTTTTAAATCACACTTTTAGTATACGAGCCAAGGGTATTTCAGTGGATAAACTTGCTTCCTTGCAAGGGACCTCTTCAAAGGTATTTCCTCAAAGATAGAAGAGTGTGGATAATAAATGAATGCAGTCTCCCGCCAAGAACTCACCTTGCTTGTATTATATTAAAAATGTTACGTCCGGGGTAAATTCTAATTTTCTAAAACAACATTAAGTAGGGACTGACATTCTGTGTCCGATATTCCATCCCCTTAAAGACTTTTTTAAGTTTTTTTTTTTTACTCGTGATAAACCTACCCTTGAAACTTTGTACATAAAAATGTACAAGATGAACATAGCAAATCTCTTTGTCCTATATGTTCTGTAGGAGAGGCAAGACTTAGTTTTGATTTCTCAAAGGTTAAAGATTTCCACAAGGCCCTAGGTTCGATCCCCAGAACTACAAAATAATTAAAAATAAAAGAAAATGTAAAGACAGCAGGAATATTTGCCTTAATGCTCAACTTTATTAGGTGAAGAAAACAAATACTTTGAAGCAGCAAAATAACTGTCCCTTGGTGTCAGTTTAAAGCGGCCACCCTGGCAGATGTTCCAAGCATTTCAGTACATCTCTTTAGGCTGGGAAGAAAATGTGAATGGCTCTTAAACTTGTGTTTAGACCCGAAAAAGAAAACACTTTTCTGTGGGATTTTTAAACAAGCCCTTATGTAGCCTTCATATATGATACAACATGCTACAATATTCTTGATGCCCTCTAACCCTAGCAAACTACTTTATCCTCCAACCAACCCTATACGTTAGACACTATTATAACTTACAGGAGAGAAAATTGAGGCACAGAGAGGTTAAGGAACTTGCTCTGAGATCAAAGTTTTGGCAGAGTGAAATTCACGCACAGCAGCCAGCCTTCAGATCAGCAACTCTTAATCGTTGTATTTGTATTGTTTTCTAAGGTAACCGACAGGGCCATTCCTGAGGAGGGGGGATCAATCCATCAGTCTCCAGAACTGATTTTCATTGTTTGCTACGAAGGACTGATGAAAAAGTAGGGCTTACATCCGGGATCTGAGAGGTAAAATGCTATAGCTTTCTAGGAGATATTTCAGTGGCAAAGTCACCAAGTCTGGTTTATTAGTGGCATCCATAAAAACACAGGGCTTTTGCTAACCCCTGACCTTGAGCTTCTCTGAGAGTGCCTTTTCTCCAAAGAACTGGTACACAAGTGTTTTAAACCAACTTTTTCTTTAACTCTACAAGGAACTGTGCAGTTGGCTGGACTCCCTCTTTTAAGCACCCACTCTTCCTACAGGAATGGTTAAGACTGGTTCCAGTTCCCAGGTCTCTACTGTTCAGACAAGAAAAAAAAATTATAAAAGTAAAGAAATCCTAGAGGAATGTTATTTTTATTTGTAGTTTTAAAGCAACTGATCTTAGATTTACTGATGACCTATTTCCCTTAAAACTTTCTTTTAAAAAATCAGTTTGAAGATAAAGCAAAAACAAATTGCAAATGGTTATATAGGTAAGGAGACTCTCTAGGAGTAGAGACAATATTACCAATTAATGAATTAATCCCCTAGCACTTTGCTTGCTGTTTTTTTAAAAGATCTTGTCTAATTTTTCTAAATAGTGATACATATCTTTTCAAAGATCTCTACCATATTTTTCTCTTACTGCAAAATCTTTTATGAACTAAAAGGGTTTTTTTAATGGACACTGAAAAAGTGAACAAAAACAATGCCCATTCCAGAATCCGTTTTCTTTGTCTAGATTAATCTATGTGGCTAATTTATTGTGTGTGTGTGTGTGTGTGTGTGTGTGTGTGTGTGTGTGTGTGTG
>PVJS01012582.1:23376-43690 GCA_004027185.1 Glis glis
GGGGCATTCTACCTCCGAGCTACACCCCCAGCCCTATTTTTTTATTCTTTTTTTTTTTGCGGTAGGGGGGGGGTTGAACCCAGGAGCATTCTACCTCCGGGCTACACCCCCAGCCCTGTTATTTTATTCTTTATTTTGAAACAGGGTCTCACTACTAAGTTGTGGAGGGCCTCACTAAGTAGTTGAGGCTGGCCACGAACCCAGATCCTCCGGTCTCAGCCCCTCAAGTACTGGGATTACAAGCGTGCGCCACCACGCCCTGCTTATGTGGCTAATTAAAAAAAATAAGATAGAGTACAGGAAAAAAGCCCAGGTTTGGTTCCAGAAAATGTCTATGCAGTTTCTTCACAGGTAAAGAAACGGATGAAGAAAACTTCGGGGTTCTCCATCATATTTTGCAACGGGTCCTAGAGACTAGCTACTCATCTTTGTCAGGTAAGATTACTGAGAAATCAGGTGAGAGGCGCATGGGCATATCTTCCTCTACTTCTAAAAACACCCTCCTTAGGAGTCACATCGCAGCAGTTGACTTAAATTTACCAGGAAGGAATTGCGATGCTTTCCAGGACGGATCCCCTTTACCTACCGTTACCTAGATTCAATTTGTTCTCATTGTTTTCTTGACAGATATTTGGGGCAGGGGTAGAGGGCAAGGGTTGGGGGCGGCGGCGCCCCAGACCAGTCGGCGGTCCTGTGGACTTGAATTTCAGTCTGGTTCCTAAACGCCGGGTTGGAAGTCCAGCTCGCGGACGTTATCAGAGGCAGCCACAAATGCCGTATGTAAAGAAGCAAACATCCGGAGCGACTTCCTGCAAGCCTTGCTTTTTCTCCACACCAGAGATTTGCCGGGGCGGGGTGGGGGGTGTGGAAGGACACATTGCACCATCACGAGCCTTGTACACCCGCTCCGCCGCGGGCGGTGCGCGCGTCGCAGGGACACGGGATAGGAGTTTGCGCTCACATCCTCGGCTCCCCAGGCGGGATCTGAGGCTCCAAAGCCTTTGCGAGGAAGCGACGAAGGTAGCGAGAAGCTGTGCCCGGTACCGCCTGGGGGGCCTTTGGCCAGCGGGCGCAGAAAGTAACCCGGGTAGGTGACAGTAGCTCCGAACTTGGAGGAGCGGGAGCCATGCTGCCCCGCGGGCCTCGGAGTGACCGGCAGAGGCTGGGAGATTCCCGGCCGTCTTTGGTGTTTTCGATGCTCGGGAAGCAGGGGCCGGGGACAAAGGACACGGAAAGAGAAGGGGAAGGACCCGTGGGCACCCAGGCAGGTCCCAGCTAGCTGGCTCTGGGGAGCGAGTTGGTGGGGTGGAGAGGCGGCGTGCGCGCCGCAAATCCGGGGAAAACGCTGGGGCGGCCCTCGGAAGAACAGACAATGGCACCCCTAGAACAAGCCGCCACAATAAGGCCTTTGCACGCATAAATCCAGCCCCGGGCGGCGCCTCCCGGGACCTCCAGGGAGTCGGTGCGCGGCGGCGGAGCGCGGCCGGGCTCCCGCACCTCCCAGGTAGGGCCGCGCAGCCCGCGCCTTCCCGCCCGGGGACACCTCGCGCCGGCGCCGACAGGGCGGCGGCGCCGCGCCCCGGGGTACCTTTCAGGCCTCCTCCCCGTCCCTAGGGCGGTCCCCCTGGTCTGGGATGGAGGTCGAAGGTCGTGGGCGGGAGCGGAGCGGTGGGGAGGAAGGAGTGCCCGGAAGATAGCGGTCACCCGCTCCCCGGTGGCCGGCGCCGTGCGCCCCCGGCCAGGGAGGGCAGCGCCAGACCCTGCAGCCTCCGCTGCGCCGGCCTCCCCGCGGGCGCTGAGAAAGGCCCTTCGGGGACACTCGTTCCCCGCCACCATGGGAGCCTCCCTTCTATTTCGCGGCGTCTCTCCTTCGCTCTTCCCGCATCCCGCCCCAGTGCACCATCCCCGCCCCGGGTCACCCGCACCCCGCCCTGGGAGCCGGCGACTCCTCGACGGGGTCCTCGTTCCCGCTCGGCCCCGCCTGGGGTTTGCACCGGGCAAAGCAGGAAATGCGCTGTTCCCGGTCCACTTCCCTGCTCAGAAACTGGTCCGCGGGGGTGTTTCTTGGATCCCCCACCCCCAACTCTGGTCTCCCGGTTGAGGTGTGGGCTCCTTCCCTTCAGGGACTGGCGCGTGGAATCTCAGGCTCCCGTGGGAAGGTGGCGTTGGGGTGGGAAGAGAGCTCAGCTCCTAACCCAGGACATGGCGCGCGCGCACACACACACGCACACACACACACACACACACACACACACACACACGCACACCGCCCTCTTTCAAATCTGCCTCGCACTTTAAAGAGAAGTTTAAATGCGCTTGACTTTCGTGTGCGGCTAGCCCACGGTCTCCACCCACGCCCTAGAAGAAGCCAGGGCTTCCGTGGAGAGTTCTAGCTTCAATGACCAGTCTTATCAGCAGCAAGTCCGCGGTGAGCAGAACACGTCCACTCCCACCCCAGGGGAGCAGACGGGCCCCCTTTGTACAGGGAAGCTGTGTACAAAGCGCCGTCATCAGTCTTCCTGATTTATGAACGTCCAGCTGGGTGTTCTGGGTCTTTGCTCCTGAAATTATTTGTTCCTGGCGTGTGAAGGTGATGCTGACATCAGTAGGTCAAGCGCTTTGAGACTTTTTTTTTCCCCTAGTAGGGGTAATAGGTTGCCTTTCCACCCTGAGAGCTCTGCCAAGTTTCCTTAGGAAGCAGGGCTGGACTGTGCCAGATGGTTGGTTAGGGCTAGGCGTGCATTCTCTGGTCATGGAAGTGATCACAGTTAAACAGGTCATAAGACAGGCCACTCCTGACAGCACGCATTTACCTGCTCTTCGGTGCAGCATTAGCCAGGACATATCAGATTTTGAAATGGTACCCGAGCAGGCTTTCAAAGTTTCTAAGGACGGTGGGGGGGATATTAGAGATCTATGCTGGATTGCATCAGTCAGTCTTCAGTTGATCTCTCTTACCTAAATTTTCTTCTTTATACATTTGTTGGACCTTGCCAACAATTTTGCCTTTGGTTCATTTAAGGTCTTTGGCTCATTGTCTTCATGCCCCTAGATCACATGCAATTTATCATCTTTAATAAATGCTTATGGAGAGTAGAATGGCTGTCCTTCTGGATGGAGTCATTGGGTCATCTCCCGGTTAGGCAAGGCACTAAGAATGATCTCTGTAGACATCAACAAAGGGTCTGTTCTTATTACAGACACATCTGCATTAGCCTATGGTCTATGACTTCAGGCCAGTAACTCTCTCTTTCACCCTCTCCTTCACCAACCAGTTCAGTCTCCTGAACTCCAGCAGCTGAAATTCTACCTCTTAGGATTAATTCAAATTCTGTTGCTTTTCGGAACCCATTTGACTTGGAAGTTCAGGCCAAGAATGTATATGGGTAATTTTGCATGTGGATATAATGCAGAAGCAAATGTTTATCTCAGGGGGGATTTTCCAAAACCAACCTTTAATATTAATTTCTTCATAATAACAGAATATAGTTTCCAAAGCAGTTTACCAGACTCATCTGACTCTCCTGACAGTCCTGGAGGTGGACAGGGCAGCTCGCCTTCAGCCCCATTTTTATTTTAATTATTAATTTTTTATTGATGCATTGTAATTGTACATGATAGTGAGATTCATAGTGATACATTCATATCTGCATATAACATTAATGATCTATTTCCTTCCACAAGCCTCCCTTTCCCCTTCTCTCCTCCATCCCTCAACCCCCTTCACTACTCGGTTGGTTTCTCTCCTAATCTTCCCAAGGTACCTTTTCTTTCCTTTTTTCTCTCTAGCTTCCACACATGGAAGAACACTATGCCGCCCTTGGTTTTCTGAGACGTGCTGATCTCACTTAGCATGACGTTCTCCAGTTCCATCCATTTTCCTGCACATGACATAATTTTGTTCTTTATGGTTCAGCCCCATTTTTTTTTTTTTTTTTGAGGAAACTAAGACTGAAGGAGGATCAATGACTCAAGTTCACGCCACAAGGGTGCTTGGACCATTTCCCTGCCTTTGCTGTTAACAGTAGTGGGTCTCCTTTTGGATTTCTTTCCTTGGCGTATCTCTAGCTCATGGAGGACCTAATGGAATTTATAGGGACTAAAAAAAGACAGCAGGTAGGTGGGAACTGACTTAGGATCCTTGGCACAGGAAATTGCAATGCTATTCTGAACTGGATCATGAGAATTTTTATTTATTTATTTTTGTGGTACTGGGGATTGAGCCTAGGGGCATTTTACCTCCGAGCTACACCCCCAGCCCTTTTTTTTGTTTTGTTTTTTGAAACAGGGTCTGTAGGTTGTTGAAAGTCTCAATATGTTGCTGAGGCTGGCCTCCCACCTGTGATCCTCCCAAGTCCACCGGAACTATAGGCATGGACCACCACGCCCAGCTTGAGTCATGATGATTTTTTAAATATCAGAGATGTAGCACTGTAAGAAAGCACTTTTATTTAGAATATTTACAATTAGATTTTTTTAAGATCACATAATCAGAGCCTTAAATGACATCTCATTTATTTTTACTATTATTTCATACGAACAGATTCTACCTCCACTGGAAAAAAATGAGAAGAATTCAGTTAGATGGAGATAAAGGTCTAATAGAAGGAAGTTGAAATCTTTGAAGTTTTGTCCTTGTATGTCACACTCTTTCACACTGTAAGACACTTAGTTAATTATCCTGGATTGTCATGGTTCTATCCATCACCTGCTTAAGCAGGTCACCGTGATACACACTGTAGACGCAATCTTAAAGACATAAAAACATACAGTGGCTAGGGAAAGTAAATTCTATCCTCTCCTACTATCATTAGGGACAGAAATGGACTAGCAAACATTATCCATTCTATTTTACAAGGGAAAAATTAAGGCACAGAACCACTGGGTTATTTGTTGAATGCTTCCACATTGACCTAAGAGACAAGAGACTAATCTAGTCATTTAGTCAACAGATAATCACGCAACACCTGTAAGTGCAAGGCTGAGCACAGCATGGCACGCCGGTAGTGAGCACAAGCCTGGGAGTTGAACTGCAGGAGACTGAACTGCAATTCTATAGCTTAGCAGCTGTGGATCTTAGGACATGTTACTGAACCTGTTTATATCTCATCTGTAAACTGGGGGATAATAATAGGAATGATGCCAGAAAGGTCCATGAGGATGAAGTGAGTTAATTGTTCATAAATTTTTAAAAATAGGGCCACACAGATAGGAAGCACTGCACAGGTATTTAATAAATAAAGTAAAATTTATAGTAGTGCATGTTAGCATATGAAAGTGTGCTGGGAGAGGGAGTGAGGAAAAGGTGCCGTCATATTGAGGGCAGATCCATTAGAGCAACTAAAATAAACATAATTTCATAATGTGTTGACATCTATGATAGTAATAACTAACATTGTCATGCTTTGATCAAAATCATCCTTTACATTCACAATGTCTTTAGGGAGGTTTCTGTAATCTAAGGTGCATTTTCTGATTACACTGAATGTGACCATTTTACTCTGGTGGTAAAAAAAAATCTTTGTTTGGTGCATGTTAACTTGTTAAAACCCTAAGACTGGCAAAGAACAAATTACATAGAACTGTAAAACGTTCAGCACTCTATTAGAAAATTTTTGAAATGTCAGTGACACCTTGCAAATCAGCACTTACTTGGGCAGGCTTAGATTCTTTTCTTAAAGATATAGAAGCAAAGTTTAATTTCAATAACTGTGCTTGGTACTTATGTATTTTGTAAGCCACAAATGTCCTAACCTAGCCTATCCCCTTCTGTGTTGTGTCATGAAAAGATTTTAAATTCTAGTCTTGGGGTTTTTTAATAACTTGCTATCAGGTAAATTGCAAGTCACCTTATACTTAATTCTCTCAAAAAAAGAAGAGGGATATGTAATCTCTTTCCAATTTTTCCAGATAAAGAATTGAATAAATAATCACAAAGATTTTTGCAGAATAAAGCAGTGCTAGTGTGTGTGTGTGTGTGTGTGTGTGTGTGTGTTTGTGTGGCCGTGTGTAGCTGTGGGTGTCTGGGGAAATACAGATTTAGAAAAGATTCTTTGTACAGAAAAAAATAGTACACTGAGACAAAATGGAAGTGAGAAATTGTAAAGAAGACTTACTAATTTGGGTTATAAGAGACTGCTACTGTGTGTAGAGAAAAACCTTTTAAAATTTATTATTATTAAGCGGGGGCGTGGTGGCGCACGCTTGTAATCCCAGTACTTGGTAGGCTGAGACCGGAGGATCCAGGTTCGCGGCCAGTCTCAACTACTTAGTGAGGGCCTCCGCAACTTAGTGAGACCCTGTTTCCAAATAAAGAATAAAAAAAATAGGGCTGGGGATGTAGCTTGGAAGTAGAATGCCCCTGGGTTCAATCCCCAGTACTGCAAAAAAACTATTATTATTATTATTATTATTATTATTATTATTGTGGTACTGGGTTTGAATCTGTGATCTTCCTGTCTCAGCCTTATAGGCATGTGCCACCATGCCTGGCTTACCTATAACTATTTCTCTATACACACACAAACATGCATGTAGACACACATATATACCTTGAGCTAACTGAGGATACTTCCAATTTCAGTCCAACATCTTACATATTAAATTGTATCATATGTGTCATGGGTCCTTTTCTGAACCCTTGACAGACTGCAAGCTGTGGCATGATGTCTCATCAGTCACTCGATGTACTGCAGTGTATGTTTCCCTAAAATTAAGACACTCTCCCAATAACCACCAAATAACCATAAAAATCAGGAAATGATTACTACCTTGTGTCACGACCATCTACACCATATATCCAACTCAAATCTCGCACACTGCTTTGACAATGTCTTTTCTTTTTCTGGTCTGACACCCAATCCAGGATCACACGTTGCATTTTGCTATCAAGTCTCCGCCATCTTTCTCTGTCTCTTACAGCTTGGATGAGTTTAAAGCCTTTCATTCCAAGGGCAATCACATGCTCTGGCTGCCATTGGCTCCTGCATTCTGTACAGGAGACTCGTGGAAATGGTGGCATGCCTATCAGGGGGAGAAAAGGGAGACCTAATGTCAGCCTTCTCCTCCTGATCCCCTGGTCAAGATGGAGCCTGTTCAGTGTCTCTACCCATACGTCACCATTTTCCCCTTAGTAACTGAGGAGGATTATTTTCGTTTTTGCTTTTTGGGAGTTTGTTTTGTTCATATTGGGGATTGAACACAAAGGTGCTCTACCCCTGAGCTACACACCCAGCCCTTTTAAAATTTTTTATTTGAGACAGGATCTCACTAAATTGCCCAGGCTGGCCTCAAACCTGTGATCCTCCTCTCTCAGCCTCCCAAGTACTGGAATCACAGGCAGGCACCACCGCGCCTGGCTTACCTTTAACTATTTCTCTATACACATACGCATATAGACACACATATATCCCTTGAGCTAACTGAGGATACTTTCAGTTTCAGTCCAACATCGTGGGCTTCTTTCTGCCCTGCTGCCTTTCCATACTTGTAAATCCCTTACCCACACTGGGAAACATGACTCCTATTCCTCTCCATACATGTGTACATTTCCTCACGGTAATTGATCTCCCAACCACTCCACTCCTATTCTGGGCCTGGATTTCTTGGCCCTAGGTGTGCAGACCTTCACCGGCACCTTGCTTCTTCCATGCCCCAAAGCTAGAGAAATAAAGAGTTCCTGGTTTAACTTTCCTTGAAAAATTCTGAAGTATCAAAAGTGCCCATAAACTATAATCGGTTTTCTTCTTCATTGTCTTTACCTGCTGGCACATCCTTAGGAGTAACTTAAAAACAAAATTACAAGGCATTATTTTCATTTTTCTTGGAAAGGGTCACTCCTAGCTTTAGAACTATAACATTGTGCCATTAAGAACAAATAAGTAAATTAATTAATTAATTAATTAGCTAATTAATTAAAGCCGGGCGTAGTGGCATATGCCTAGGACCCCAGTACTTGGGAGGCTGAGACAGGAAGATCGCAGGTTAGAGGCCAAGCTCAGCAACTTAATGAAGCCCTCAGCAACTTAGTGAGGGCTTATTTTGTTTCAAAATAAAATAGGGCTGGGGTGTAGAATACCTGAGCATCAATCCCCAGTAACACACACACACACACACACACACACACACACACACATACATACACACACACACACACACACACACACACACCAAAACACTGTTCCTTGGACTCTTAGTCATGACTAAACCAAAACTAGAGATGGGCTTGACCCCACAGGATTTCTTTTACTCAAAACCATAAGGAAGAAAGGAGGAATATGCATTAAATAAGATTTTCCAGATGTATCAATAGCAGCGGTGGCAGCTTTCAGGAAATACTGGGTAAATAAGCTTCTCTCTCCACTGCAAGCCACCCCCCCCCCACACTCACACACACACATCATTCTCCATGAACTTAACGGAAGAAAAGAATGTGTCCCAAGTCAGCTTTCGTGACTGGCCCCAATGCAGAGGTTGGCCAACCTTAATTTATACCACGTCTATGCATGACTGACTCTCCATGAGTCATTGCCATCTTTACCGTGAGAGAGAGAGTTCAGTGGGAAGACATTAAAACGTGGACCAACCACTGTGTCTCCAAAACAGGCCATTTGAAATCTGCAACGGCAAGAGGTGCTGTCACCTCTGTGGATCTCAGGGGCCCTGCTTAGGCTTCCGGGAAAACCTGGCAGGGAGCAGATACTGTCCGGCTGCAGGGGACAGACAGCTGACCCAGGACACGCACAGGCTCTCTCTCCTTGCTGAACCTTCCTCCCTTCCCCAGACCTAAAGGAGGGGGATGCTACAGGCCATGTTTGCAGAAAAGCTGATGATAAAACGTCCCAGAACTGGAAGGGCTGCTTCTAACAAAATGAAGACTACTCATGAAGGATTTATCATACTTGGGGCTGGGGGTGTAGCTCAGTGGTAGAGCGCTTGCCCAGCATGTGTGAGGCCCGGGGTTCAATCCACAGCAACACAAGAAGAAAAAATCAAATATGCATGCGTTAACTGGTTTCATCATTGTATGTAGTGAGACATGTGTCCAATATATCAACTGACTCAGGTTAGGGCGGCTGCTCACACTGAAGTTTAATGCAGGAGCAGTTCATGTCTCCTATAGCTGGAGGACTGACAGCAAACTCACTTTGCCAAAATTTATTTCACTCTCTTTAAAGAATGAATTCTGATAGTCTGTTTCTCTCTCTCTCTCTCTCTCTCTCTTTCTCTTTCTCTCTCTCTCTCTGTACTTGGGAACAAACCCAGGGGCATTTTACTTCTGAGCCAGCCCTTTTTATTTTTTCAATTTTGAAACAGGGTCTGGCTAAGTTGCTGAGGCTGGCCTCCAACCTGTGATTCTCTTGTCTCAGCCTCCCAAGTACTGGGATTGCAGGCATGCACCACCATGTCCAGCTTTTCTTTCTTCTTCTTCTTTTCTTTTGTACTGGGGATTTAACCCAGGGACATTCTACCTCCGAGATACACCCCTAGCTCTTTTTATTTTTTATTTTATTATTATTATTATTTTTTTTTGCGGTACCGGGGATTGAACCCAGGGGCGTTCTACTTCCGCGCTACACCCCCGGCCCTATTGTTTATACTTTATTTTGAAACCAGGTCTCACGAAGTTGCGGAGGGCCTCACTAAGTAGAGAGAGAGAGAGAGACGGGGAGAGAGAGAGAGCTGAGGCTGGCCTCGAACCTGGATCCTCTGGTCTCCGCCTCCCAAAGTACTGGGATTACAAGCGTGCGCCACCACGCCTGGCTTTATTTTTTATTTTGAAGCAGGGTCTCACTAAGTTGCTGAGGGCCTTGCTAAGTTGCTAAGGCTGGCCTCGAACCTGCGACCCACCTGTCTCAGCCTCCCAAGTACTAAGATTACAGGCATGTGCCATCATACCTGGCCTGCACCCAGCTTTATAAAGATGATTAATATAAATGCTGTTAAACACTTTCACCAGGGATTTGATTTGCGTAGTGTGTGTGTGTGTGTGTGTGTGTGTGTGTGTGAGTGTGTGTTTCTGGGGACTGAACCCAGGGCCTCATGCATGCTGGGTAAGGGCTCTACAACTGAGCTACACTCCCCAGTCTGATCTGGATACAGTCTCATAGAGACGGGCCCTTGTATTATCCCAGTATGTGCTTAACATCAAAACCACAATTCCACTTCAATCCTATGTAAATATGCTGTCCATGATGGCGGCCTCCTGGTCCCACATGAACCATTCTTTCTTTCTGCTTCCGTCTCTCATGACCTCTGCCTCTATTCCTAAGTTCTAGACACATGGATTCTGGCTCTTCCTAGAACACTCAGGTTCTTTCTTCCTCCAAGCCTGAGCCTGATTTCTTCTGCATGGAACTACGTTCCTGATATTTTCTTATAACTAGCCCCCTTGTTCACCTATTTCTTTTTGTTTTCTTTTTTTTTTTTTTTTGATACTGGGGATTGAACCCAGGGTCATCCTACCTCCAAACTACACCCCAGCCCTTTTTTAAAAAAATATTATTTTTTGTTTTTGAAACAGGGTCTTGCTAGGTTGCTGAGTGTTTCACTAAGTGGCTGAGGCTGGTCTTGAACCTGTGATCTTCCTGTCTCAGCCTCCCATGTAATAGGATTATAGGTGTCACCACACCCGGCTTGTTTCACCTATTCTGAGAGACCATCTTACCCACAAGAGTCAAATGTCCCCTTCCTCATCCACAAACGAGACCTTGCTTTCCCACTTGCTTTTCATTTCTTTCTTTCTTTTCTTTTTTTTTTTATTTGTTTTTTGGCACTGGGGATTGAGCCCAAGGGCATTCTACTCTGAGCTATACCCCAGCCCTATTTTATTTTTTATTTTGAAACAGGATTTCACGAAGTTTCGGAGAGCCTCACTAAGTTGCTGAGGCTGACCTCGAACCTGTGCTCCTCCTGTCTCAGCCTCCCAAATACTAGGATTAAAGGTCTGATTTTTCTTGAAAACATTCTTCCCCTATAGAGTTCTTACTGCTTTTACTGAAATCTCATTTACTCATGTCACTTTATGAGGAGGAATGTCCCTGAAGGGGACACCCCCACCCCCAGACACGTCCTTCATTGACAGAGTATTATCTCAGAGTAGCTATGGACTTCCCAGAGGAGAGTGACGCTTATAAGAGCCCCTAAATAATTTGGACTGATTAGGTATCTTAATCCAGTTGCCAGTTAATTGTGTTTGTTTGTGATTAAGAATATGATTTTCACCTACACCCCCTCCACAATCTCCCTGTGTTTGGAGAAAGCCAATCTCCCGGCCCCCTTCATATCTGCAGCGCACTCTTTGAAGGTGTTTGCTGAGGGGATGAGACCCCAGTGTCACCTGGAGCCAGGAGCTGGAAAGAAGAATCCCTGTCAAGCCACCTGCAGGTTGACTAAGAAAGATTCCTACGCCCAGGGCAAACAAGGAGATCTGAGGACAGGCGCTCGCTCCCCACCCCCTTGCTGTGCCCAGGTCATTATTTCTAGGGAGAAAATGACTCAGGCGTCCTAGCACAATGAAATGCTCTTTGAAGCAGGGCTTCTCTGAGACACCCGTGTAGCTGGGTCCTATCATGGCGACTGCAAAATTTATTGAGCAAGATTTATTTTTGATCTGCCGCAGAGTGATACTTTTAAAACACAGCAAAAAATAAATCGCTAGAAAAATGGAACAAAGGCACAGGTGATACAAGGTCTGATTTTGTATTACAAGTTTGGGGAGCATCCAGTCTCTCTCGGTTTGCTCCCAAAGTTCCCATGCGCTTGTCTGCGGTTTCTGTCCTTCTTCTGCAGGCCCTGTAAAGACGGTTTGAAGTCCTCTCGCTGCAAGACCAGGGGTCCTAGGACAGCAGCTCTTTTTCCAGTTTGCAATTTTAAGTTCCCAATATTTATTTTAAATAAGAAAAGGAAAAGGAGACATTGCGCAGATGAACAACTTAAGCACCGAATCAACAACCACGCCGTTTAATGACAGTACTGGATGTTGCAGGACTTGGTTATCTGCCTGGAGGGTCCGATGTACTGAGAAGGGGTCACTTGGCTTCACTGCTGGGATTTAGTTTAGGTGTGGATGGAGGGAAAGGGCTGAAACTATGTGGTAAAGAGGAAAGGGGGAATTGGAGCTTCCAGGGTAACATAACCTTCCAGTGACCCACTTCCCAACCACAGATTTCAATTCTTTCTTCTGCTGCCAAATATTTCAACCTATTTTATTAACCATAGCTACTCCCACACACCAATTTTTCTTTCTGTTCTACTGATGTGGAAACTGGGGGGGAAGCTTCTAATACCAAGTCAATTTGGGGAATCTGATAGCACAAGCTAAAGCTGTCGGGTTGAGCTCTTTACCTACAGTGTTTACAGAGAAATTCACCGCAGTCTGCGAGACGGTACGGCTTGGTCCACGCCAGGGAGCTGCTGTTTGTCGTTCTAACAGGAGCAAGCTTTTTGGCTAAACTCTCCTTCCTTAGAAGTTTCAAGACATGCCTTCTACCCTGTCTTCCAAATCACTGAGACTTCTAACTTCTTCAGTAAGTACACTTGAAGTCCCGGCTATGGGAAAGCCCTGGGTTTTGTTCCCACCACAGCCAAAGAGTTGTAGTTCCCGGTGTCCATACACAGAAAATTATAATATGCAAAATATCGGTTTTTATACCACTCACTGCCACACTCAGGCCTTATTCATATAGAAGGCTTAGAATTGTTCCTGGATGTCAAGTTGTATTTCCAGGGCGGACCCTCCAACTATTTATCTGCAGTTCCTTTCACAAAATTACAGCTAGCTGCATGCTCAAAGATATGTAAATCAAGTAGCCACATTCCCTCTGTTTAAAATTTCTTTATAAATACCTTTCTTGAATTCAAATGATCTGAAAATTATATTATTTAATTAGTTTAAATATGTATACATTTTCACTAAGACAGACATTCACAAACATCTTCAAGGCTTTTAGATTTCGAACTTTCTGTAAGAACACCTGTAATTTCAGTACTTGGGAGGCTGAGACAGGAAGATCGCAGGTTTGAGGCCAGCGCATGGTAATTTAGTGAGACCCTGTTTCAAGATAACAAACAAAATAGGGCTGGGGTTGTAGCTCAGAGGTAGAATGGCCCTGGGTTCTCCCCTCACCAAAGTACCACACACACACAAAAAAGAGGAGGTATAAAATTGTGATACTATCAAAATGGCTACAGCATGGAGGAATACAAAAAGAAAAGTTATTTCTTTTGTAGATTTATTTTCAGATATAATGGATTCGCAAAAGTATATAAAATAGCTTTGTAAAAAGAAGTTGCTAACAATAGTTGGTATCCCTTTTTAAAGGACATGAATTTGGAAAAATTATCTTGCAAAATATAATATTTATATAATACTTTGCAGAACATTTTTGTATACACACTTCAATTTGCTCTCAACTCTATCAGTTAGAGATTCCTGCTGCTTCCTTTTTTTTTTTTTTTTGGCAAGAGGAAATGGAGTTCCGAGAGATGAAATGACTCACCAAGTCACAAACAAGAAGGGTTTCGGTGTGTGCGCTCTCTCCTTTCCACACTGTTAGCGTGGCTTTGCACGAGGACGTGCGGTTCCATCGTCTTTCTGTGAGCCAGTATTGCTTCCCCCCTGCTCGAAGGACTCCAGAGCTCATTACCATGGGCACTCTGTTTTTTCAATGCTACTTCCTATGTCCATAGACTAGTGTCGACAACAAATATGGTAGTGTCCTAAATTTAGTTAATACAGGGGGCATGTTTTAGCTTTCCCTCTCCGTAGATCTGCAGAGGGCCCTGGGACTTCATATTACAAGCACCCTAGGGTTCCTGTTCCCTAGCCAAGGTTGGGACATGTTGCTTTAGCATATTTAAAGTGTTAAACCAAGGGCTGGAAGTGTAGCTCAGTGGTAGAAAACTTGTCTAGCAGATTTGATCCCCAAAACTGGAAAAGAAAAGTTTTGAACCATTAATGATACTCCATAGAATTTTTGCAACATAGATGAAGTTAAGTTTAAATTCAGGGTACCTTGAGTATTATAATTCCCAAAACTCCCAAACCAAAGCTACCATTGTTTCTTGATCCCCTGATTATTTGTAAATTAATAAAGCTTCTGGGGAAAGGACCCTCTTACCTTCATCTTACCACTGTTTCCATAAAACAGATGCAGGCCAAGCCATCTTTAATGCTTTTTGCCAAAGGGGGGAATATGACTCAAAGCTTTCTTGAGGTACAGTCTCCTTTGCAATTCCAGTTAGTGGCTTGCTCACAGAAAGAATTATTTATAGCTATTTGTCATAATTTTGCTAGCAGAGTTCAGATCACAGTATATGAAAGCTGCTTATTTTTCTTTTGTAAAAATTAACCACCTTTTCTTATTCCTCTTTATACCACTTTTTGACACAAAGTGGGTGCTTAGTAAATACTAATTGGTTATAACTCCAATTTATTAAGAGTGATGGGAAAGGATTTGGTATCCCTTTACCTTTGTAAGCCCTGTTTCCTGCGTGCTCGTTTCAATTGCTAGAGTCTTAAGCTTTCATATACCGCTGGATATTGCTGGGTCTGTAGGAAAAATCATCTGCCTACCTAGAGGACATATCTTCCCCCGAATTTCCACAGTCCTTGGGTTCAAGTCATTTTAAGAAAGTTCAAAATGGCAGTTCAAATTACTGCTAAGTATTTGTAGATCATTCATTACATAAATCTAACCATTTTAAATATTTTATTGCTATAACAACAAAGAAATTAAAAACCATAGGCACTCAATTAATAGATGAATCTAGATAAGGGAAATGGGGGGTTATGCAACTTTTATTTTAGCAACTCTTCTGTAAGTTTGAAATTATTCCCAAATAACTTTTTTTAATTAAACATCAGACCATGAACATAATGGTTGCAGAACTAGAACTACACTAAAAACCACTGAATTGAACACTTTAAATGAGTGCATTTGATCATAGGTGAATTATATCTCAAAATGCAGTTGTTTTAAAAATTAGAAGTCGGAGACCATCTGGAAAAAGACCCAGATATTAAAAGTCTTTTGGAAATTGGAAACCAGCCGAAAGGAGCAGCCCCTTTGATAACATCAACCAGGGTCTTATCCCACCCCTCCCCACTCAACACATTCCACACTAGCAGTAAATGGATTATCTTCACTCCCAGAATATTCAATAGGAAAATGTCCTGGCACATAAACTTTTAAGCTAGTAGATAAAATTTTAAACTTTACTAGGTATGAGCTTTTGCCTAAAGCTTTGTACAAAAATATTTCAAAACCCTAAACGAGATGCCTCCTTCCTTTCTATCTCCCTGCCTACAATGGCTAAAGTGACTTTTTGCACTCTTATCCTCTTTCTCAGCCCTAAGATTAAGTGGCAGTTAAGGTTTGTGCAGGAATTCTGATGACCTAAAAAAAAAGAAAAAGGAAAAAAAGACAAATTTACCTTAAGCCAATCAAGTTAAAAATGATGGTAGGTACTTGCAAGGATGGAAGAAAATCTACTTGACATACAACTCTTCCTTGTTCTCCCGATATGTATGAGTTACTGTACCTTTATCATGCATTCTCTCCCTTGTTCAGTTTGGGAAATACTGCAGGAGAATTTTGCCTAATGTTCAGTGATTTATCTAAGAGCTGGTTTTGGATGAGCCTGAAAATTATTTTTATAGGAGAAAATTTTTATTGGAAGTCAATATTTCATCTTTTTCAATGAGAAATGAAATGAATTTACAAAGGGACTTAAAGGCACATGATCATATTCTCTGTGAAAATGGTTTCTTCAGGTGCCAGAGAAGAAGTTATGACAAAGAAAATAGCTATTTCTCTGCATGCCGAGCTCCGTAGTAACCAGATTGTTTGCATTTAAGCAGGCGTGTCCGGGACAATGTGCCAGAATGTGGAAATCAGGGCTGGGATGTAGTTCAGTGGCAGAGTGCCTACCTAGCACGTGCAAGGACCTGGGTTCGATCCCTGGCACCACCAAAAAAAGAAAAAAAGACATGGCAATCGCTAGAAGGTTAGAGTGCACAAACACGGTCTTCTTGTGGCTGGAGGAAGCACAGGTGTAGGGGACGTGGCCATCGTTCTACCACAGAGGGTCAGCAAACGACATCTCCAGCTGCCATGTAAATGTCTTACTTCATCCTTCCTGCCTCAAGGGGAAATATTTTTCTAAAATTGATTGTGATGACTTTTCTGCTTGGAAACATTTGTTAGAAGAGAAAACAAGAGTCCCTCTAATGTTAATAAAATAAGGGCTTACTTTTCTGTTTTGAAATCTGTATATTTGTTTTCCGACCACAACAAGTAGCATGCTGTCGTGAGAATGGAGAACATTTAGTCATTTGTGGTTCTCCTATTACCCTACATTTTGGAGACATTACTCATTTTTTGGGGGGCCAGAGGAAAAAAAGAGTTGTAGATTTATAAAAGAAACTAATTTCTTGACAACTGAACAGATGATTTACCTTTGCCAACTTGTCTAAAATGGAGTATAAGCAAAACCGGAATGCTCTACTTCCACTGAACTAGATAATTCCTACTTTAAACAGAAAATCATTACAAATAAAAGTTAAGACCCAGTGAAAGGCAGATTTCTTTTATGGTTCCAAAAAAAGACCAGCAAAAGCAACAATGAAAACGATGAGTTGAAATGTGTGCATGTGCGGTTAGAATTATTCTTATGTGCTTATGTAAATGTCTCCCGAGTTTGGCAAGTTAATTAGTGGAGAAGGGTTTAATAATTATTATTCTTTATATTGTTCTCAATATTTAGATATTTTTCAAGCTTACACTTGATTTCAGAAAACAGCCTCCTAACGCTGTCTGCTCTTTAACTCAAATAGGGTGAATTCCTTGTTTATAGTCCCAATTTGAATTTTGATTAATCAAAGGAGACAGAATTTTCTAGAAGGGTCAAGTCAATTGAGTTTTATTTGGAATGGTTCTGGACTTGGGAACACTTATGCGTCTCACAAATCTACCTCAAAGTATTAGTTAGTAGAAGGTACCCACCAAGATATCTAACAAAATATCACATTGTATTTAATATATGGTCATTAATTCTATTTGAAATAAATGCCATTTCTTTCAGTTAAAAAAAAACTAGAATCTTAAAATGTAGTCATTTTGGCCTACTTTTCACACTGGAATTACTTTAATAAGTTAGATCAAACACGGACTCTTTGCCTCAACTCAATGGACCTGGTGAACTGGCTCCAAAGTTGATTTGTGGAACTCATTATGGACTTCACAAAGTGTTCAAGGTTACTTTTCAATTTGTTTCGGCCAGAATCAATAAATCTCTCCCCTGCTTTCTTTGCTGTACGTATTGTACTGGTTAATCATGTATATACTCTACATAGCACATTAGACTTGGAGAAAGAGTTTTCTGATGGGAGCCAATTTTTAACTACAGTACTGCTGAAAGCAGAAAACAAAGGAACACTGATCCTGTTTATTATTAAGGTGTGATGTGAACTAAGAGCCATAAATAATCCTGCTGGCCAATTTCCAGAACCAGGAGAAGTGAGAAAAGACCGGTAGGGAAGGGGAGAGAGAGGAGGGAAAAAGTTATTTTCTAAAATCGCTATGCCGAGGAATTGCTACACTTAAAATATCCTTAATATTAAGAGGGAGACATCATGCGCAGTAAGAAAGGGGAAATAGTCAACTCTGCAAATATAAAAGTAAACTTTCTTACTTCCATGCATATACTGAAATGCGTCTAGAGACCAAATACTGAACTTCAAATTTATGTGGGTGAGTGGAGAAGAGCTGCGGCAAAGAAAGAAAAAATATCTGTACAGTGACCCATCTCTCATTTTAGCTCTTTCTTTTCTCCAGAATATGCTATTTACATTTAGAACTAAAATTGGAGATTATGTATAAAGGTGGATAGATGTAGTATGTACTTCAATGGTGACCAGTCTGATCTGTCCAAATTGAGCTGAGAACATAGTTTTGTGTGTCAAAGCACCTGTGATCCATCACATCCAGCTCCATCACATCCAGCTCCATCACATCCAGCTCCATCATGTCCAGCTCCATCACATCCAGTTCCATCATGTCCAGCTCCATCTTGTCCACTCTATCATGTTCCACTCCATCTTATCTAACTCCATCACATCCAGCTCCATCTTGTCCAGCTCCATCATGTCCAGCTCCATTTTGTCCACTGTATCATGTTCCATTCCTAACTCCATCATATCCAGCTCCATCATGTCCAGCTCCATCATGTCCAGCTCCACCATGTCCAGCTCCATCTTGTCAAGCTCCATCACATCCAGCTCCATCTTGTCCAGCTCTGTCATGTCCAGTTCCATCTTGTCCAGCTCCATCACATCCAGCTCCATCTTGTCCAGCTCCATCATGCCCAGCTCCATCTTGTCCACTCTATCATATTCCGCTCCATCTTATCTAACTCCATCACATCCAGCTCCATCTTATCTAACTAACTCCATCATATCCAGCTCCATCTTGTCCAGCTCTATCATATCCAGCTTCATCTTGTCCAACTCCATCATGTCCAGCTCCATCTTGTCCAGCTCAATCATGTCCAGCTCTATCATATTCTGCTCCATCTTATCTTACTCCATCATGTCCAGCTCCATCTTGTGCCAGCCCTGCATGGCTTTGGGCTCCTCCATAAAACAGGGAGTTGCACTGGCTGGCTCTTATGTGCTTTTAGTTTTTACATTTTACATTCTAGGCTGTCATTCTCTATATGGCAATGAGATTTCTAAACTCCCATGTTTTTGATGAAGTAAGGAAGTGGGACGTTTTTACGTGTAGCACATTCTAGTACACATAAAAACCACCTAGGGGTCTGGTAGGTTTGAGATTACTTTCTTGAATTTGCATTTTCCCCTAGAATGCAAAAAAATTCTAACCCAGATGGCTCAAAAGATCAGGTTGGGGATGCCTAGCCCTGTGCTATTAATGCAGAAGAAAGCTGTGAAAACCAAGGCTTTTTATTTTCATTTATTTTAAAAGTTGTATTTATTTATTTTTGTGGTGCTGGAGATAGAAGCCAGGGCTTTGTACATGCTAGGCAAGTGCTCTACCCAACCCAAGAATATTTAACTGAGTGTACCTACCTAGGGCTATCTTTAACATTATTATTATTGTTGTTATTATTATTATTATTATTATCATTTATAGTACTGGGTATTGAACCAGTTAATTTCATTCAGTTCCAACTCTGAACTACACCCTCAGCCCTTTTTATTTTGAAACAAGGTCTGGCTTAGTTACTGCACACTGGCCTCAAACCTACAATCCTCCTGTCTCAGCCTCCCAAGTACTGGGATTATAGGCATGTGCCACTGCACCCTACTTTTAACATTCTGAATGAATGAAAACAATGGCTTTTGCATTTGGGAAATTAACAAATATTAAAAAAATACCAGAAAGAGGAATAAGAGTCATAGTTGAGGGACAATTTCTAAAACTAAGTCTCTTGTTCATGCTCTACACTGAAAAGTAAGAGTATAGGAGATAAAGAATGAACAATGCCGCTGGGCGTGGTGGCGCACGCTTGCAATCCCAGTACTTTGGGAGGTGGAGACCGGAGGATCCGGGTTCACGGCCAGCCTCAGCTCTCTCTCTCTCTCTCTCTCTCTCTACTTAGTGAGGCCCTCCGCAACCTCATGAGACCTGGTTTCAAAATAAAGTATAAAAAAAATACGGCCGGGGGTGTAGCGCGGAGGTAGAACGCCCCTGGGTTCAATCCCTGGTACCGCAAAAAAAAAAAAAAAAGAACAATGCCTGCATCTTTAATTTTAGTGGAAATAGTTACTGTAACAAAATAAATATTTAAATTATAAAGCACTGCAATAACTTCACATTCGTTCAATCTAAGCAATACTAATTTTATATATAATACTATATTTCATATGTACTAAATACCATGAGGGTATTTAGCATTTCTCTTTTTCTAATCTTGCCCAGTCTAAAACTAGCTTTTGTGGGTGTGTGTGGGGTACTGGGGATTGAACTCAGGGGCATTCTACCCCTGAGCTACACATCCAGCCCTCTTTTTTATTTTGAAACAGGGTCTCATTAGATTGATGAGAGTCTCACTACTTGCTGAGGCTGTCCTTGAACCTGTGATCCTCCTGTCTCAGCCTCTAAGTACTGGAATTACAAGTGTGCACCACCACACTGAGCTAAAACTAGCTTTTAATCAATGTCACCAGTTAATGATGGTGAATCTAGTGTTCACTCATTCACTTCTTTTACAACAGCTCATTTTGAGATTTAATTCACATATCAAACAATTCTTCCTCCTCCTCCTCCTCCTCCCCCTCCTCCTCCCCCTC
>PVJS01012583.1:0-43592 GCA_004027185.1 Glis glis
CTCACAAAGTTGCGGAGGGCCTCACTAAGTAGAGAGAGAGAGAGAGAGAGAGAGAGAGAGAGAGAGCGCTGAGGCTGGCCGCAAACCCGGATCCTCTTGTCTCCGCCTCCCAAAGTACTGGGATTACAAGCGTGCGCCACCACGCCCGGCAGAACATGGGACTTTGGAAGGAAAGCTTTATTAGTTACATGAGCCTGCTTCAGTGGCAGGCTAGGGCTGACATTAAATTCAGAAGTCAGACATATTGCTAGATAAGGATTTCATTATTAATACTACTGAGCAGGGGAAGAAGCTGAAGGAAACACAAGACCTATCAAAGTCAGTGGCATCTTACTATTATTTATAATTATAATGCACTAATAATCCTTTTATTAAAAATTATTGGTGAAATAGGATTTATCATTTCTATCTGAGTCTGACCTCCCAAGACTTTTCCTCCAAGGTACCAGGATCCTTTGTAATGAATAATGAGTAAAAACATGTTCTCTATAACCATTAGGATACAAGGATGAAAGTTTGATAAAAGAAGGAAAGGTAGGAAAAAAATTCTAGAAAGTTCAACTTCATTTCTATTACTCTAAATTCAAAGTAATGTTTTCTTAAATTATAAAAGTTATATAGATATTTGGAGACTACTTAAAATATAAATCATAAAATACAATCACTCAAATTAGAGCTAACCACTGCCAACATTTTGGCTATTTCCACCCACCCTTTCTGATCTAAACACTATTGAAACAGTTTCTTCCATTATTTTGAGGTATCAGTCTTATCATCCAGGCTCATGGAAATCTCTGAACCCCAGACAATTCAAACTATCAGCACTACTTTTCCTTTTCTTTCCCATATTTCATTCTTACCCCAAATGAAAAATAATGCTAGCAGGTCATTGTCTGAATATGTGGCATATTCTGGAGTAAATTTTGAAGTCTGCTTTTAACATTTATAAACAAGCCATGTCTGTATCTCTGTTTCAGTGTGGGGTTCAAGGCACTTTTTCTGACTATGTAATTTTTTTCTCTTGTGTGTTAAAATTTTCAATGGTCTTCTATTGCCCTTTGACAAAATCCATACTTCTCAAGACTTACAGACCATGATAATCAGACCCCTGCCCCTCTCTCTGGTGTTGGCTTATACCATTGCCCCATGTTCCGCTCCAGCAACACGGGTCCTTTGCCCACTCTCCCTCTCCCTGAAGCCTCTTCCTTTCCCATTGCCTGGCTAATTTCTAATTTATTCATCAGACTATGTATCAGACTTTGCTATATGCTCTTCATGTAGTCCTATCCTCTGAACATTCATTGCATTTTACTTCTTGCTTATTTTGATTTCTATGCTTATTTGCCTCCTATGCATATTTTCTACTAGAGTCTATATACCCGAGAACAGTGACTATCTGTTGTATCTATCATTGTATTCCAAGCATGGGCTTTTTGCAAAGTAAGTATTTAATAAACACTTATTAAAAATATAATATATATAGTATGTGTATAAATGATATATGTTAATAAATGAATAGCAGCCTTAATTCACATTAATCAAGGAAGTTCTTCAAGAGAACATATACATACATTATTTTTTTTCCGAGTGTGAGATTTTATAAGTGTCCAGCTCTGTGAAGAGAGAAATGTACTTGTGCACTTTCATTACACCCATAATACATGGCTTTAAAAAGTTGAGAAACATCCGACTTTTCACTCTTTGTGACTGACCCTAATATGTGGAAGCTAGGGAGAATGGGACTTACTTAGAAGGGACTCCAGACAAAGGAGAAAACTTTAGATGAGCAAGAAGATGACCTAACTGAAGGAGATGGGAGGGGGGAGAGGGAAACTCACCAATACACACGATGTATACACACAAATTTATCAGAGTCAATCACTATGCTGAGCAGGAAAAGGAGGGAAGGGGGAGGGAATAGAGTGGGGTTTGAGGGAGGGCTAAATGAGCAATGTGTGCATGCATGCTTCTGATACCCTGACACTTATCAAAATATATAACTACAATGCACCAATAAATGAATATATTTTAGAAAAGTTGAAAACCCTTTATATTGAAACTTTTATATAGCTTTTATAATTGATATTGCTACTCTTAAACCTCCCCAGAGAAGATAGGAAGTAGGGATGATTAATATTCTTGTTTTTATAACCCAAGACAGCAACATTAACTTTGCATCTAACATCTTACTACTTAGAGGGGTAACAGAGACGACTTACTAGCATTATTACCACAGTCCCTACAATACAGACTTCCTTATTTGACACCAGATTCCGGTCATGCAGTACACTTCTGTTATCAGACAGACGGGGAATAGGGGCTCAACGGAAAGCAACAGGAAATCCAAGTTACTCAGACTCGATGTACTTAAGATTTTTCTGTGGATACAATAACCTATTCTGTCATTACAATGATAGTAGAGGGCTTACATCCTCTGTAAGAGTCCCTTCAGAGAGAGGGTTCTAGGAGAGACTGAAATAATGAAAGCCAGCCACTATGTTTTGTTTTGAGGTACTGGGGGTTAAACCCAGGGGCTTTCTATCTCCAAGCTACACACCCCCAGCCCTTTTTAATTTTTTTATTTTGAAACAGGGTCTCACTTAGTTGCCAAGGGTGTTACTAAGTCTCTGAGGCTAGCGTTGAACCTGTGATCCTCCTATCTCAGCCTCCCAAGTACTGGGATTACAGGCATGCACCATCATGCCTGACAAAAGCCAGTCACTTTGTGAGTGACCTAGGATATGCCTACATCCTACCTATGATGAAACAGACCACTACTCTAGCCAGGCCAGTTCCCTTACTACAGTCCAAAAATGGACATCCCAACATCCTTAGGGGTGTTTGTGTGTGTGTGTGTGTGTGTGTGTGTGTGTGTGTGTGTGGTCATTCTGTCATATGCCTGAAAGTTATAATTAATTGCAATGAGCTACATAAAATCTGAAACTAAATCATGCTTCTATTTGTTGTGTAAAGTATTTTTAAAAATCCCCTCCTTTTTCATTATAGAAAGTAAGACTGAACAACCACACCACAAGAAGAGACTTACCCTTCCACATTTGTCTAAGCCCATATGACCATTCTTCTCATGCTTTGTTTACTTTTTTTTTTTTTTTTACTGATGACCCATTTACTCCAAATACAAAGTCATTGCTCATGATAACTGGATGCCTGGAAGAAATACCTTTCCTTTTTCCTTTTATACCTGCAAATCCAACCTACTCAATGAGGAGCAACTTTCTTACCGGCTTCCCTCTGAGACCTTCCCCAACACTTCTAATCTACACTGGTCTGCCATTCATCAGAACTCCTTTGCATTTGTAACCAGCATCACTTGTTTTGATGAGCAATTTTACTTTGCTTTGCATTGTATCTTGGCTGTTCTAAGTCCCTGGAAGGAGGAACTATAATATACTTTTATTATTTCTATTATAGTACTAGCCATGCAAAAGATGTTTTAAAATGTTCTAAATGATTAAAATCATGAAACTAATGGTGAACAAAATGTAGACCATAGTGATAGAATCCGTATTATTTAATTATAGCCAATTAGGAGAGAATTTGATTAACAACACATGGACTAAAGAGAAATCAGTATATTGGTTTAATTTTAGATAGATTTCTTTACAATCCAAGAGACTGGATTAAAAATAAAGGATCAGCCAGGTAGGAAGCATATTTTTCTAAATTTGATTGTACAACTGCTAATGACCAAAAACACAATTAGCCATTTGAATTATAAAAAGGATACCTAATTGTTAGAAGTTAGGATCTAGAATGTCCCCCAAAGACTCATATGTTGAAGACTTGGTACCCATTGCAGCATTGTTCGGAAGTGGGGCTTTGGGGAAGTGATTGGATCATGAGGGTTCTGATCTCATCAATGGATTTGTCCATTGATAGGTTCATAATTGAATGGACTACTGAGAGATGGTGGGAACTCCTAGCTGGGATGTGCCTTGGAAGGGTATATCTTGTTCCCCCACTCTCCCCCCATTTTCTGGCCTCCATCATGAGGCCTTCCACACGTTCCTGCAGTTATGCAGTCAATGAACTATGGACTGAAACTTCTGAAACCATGAAGCAAAATAAATCATTCCTCTCACACATTCCCCTCAGGTATTTTTTTCACAGTGATGGAAATTGTACTAACATACTCATTAACCTACTTTCATGGTTCAGAAGAAGACATGAATCCCATTACTAATGTTGCTGGTGTGATGAGAAGAAGAAACTGAAGGAATTGCAGCAGTTATAAAAATTGATAGTGAAATGGGATTTGTTATTTCTGTGTGAATCTGACCTCCTGGGACTTTTCCTCTAGGGTACCAAGATCCTGACTAATGGATAATAAATAATGAATCAAAATATGTTCTCCATAACCTTTAGAATATACAAAGACAGAAATTTGATAATAAAATAAATGAAAGAATCAATAAAAATTCATGGAACTAGTAAGTTATTATAGCAAGGTTGCAGGATATAAAGTTAATATACAAAATTAATGATTTTACTATACATCAGCAACGGACAAGTAGAATTTGAATTAAAAGCATAATCCTGTTTACATTAGCATCCTCTTAAAATGAAATACTTAGGTATAAATCTAATGAAATATGTACAAGATCTGCATGAGAAAAATTACAGAAGTCTGATGAAAAAGTTAAAGAAGAACTAAATAAGTAGAGACAGTCCATGTTCATGGATAGGAAGAGGTCAGATCTTCCCCAGTTGATCTATAGATTCAATGCAATTTCTATCAAAATCTCAGCAAGTTATTTTCTGGACATCAACAAACTGATTCTAAAGTTTATATGTAGAGTCAAAAGACCCAGAAGAGGTAACAGAATATTGAAGGAGAAGAACAAAGTCAGAGGATTGACACTACCCGACTCCAACATTTGCTATAAAGCTCTGGTAGTCAAAACAGTGTGGTATCAACAAAGGAACAAGCAAACAGATCAATAGAACAGAATAGAGAGCTCAGAAATAGACTCACATAAATATAATCCACTGCTCTTTGATAATGGAAGAAAGAAAATACAAAGGGATGAAAATAGCCTTTTCAACAAATGATTCTGGATCAATTGGACATCTACACAAGAGAAAAGGATCTACTTACATCCTTCACAAAAATCAACTCAAAATGGATCCTTGGTCTAAATGTAAATGCCAAACTTCAAAGTCCTATAGGATAATATAGAAGAAAATCTAGATTACTTTGGGTGTGGTGATGACTTTTCAGATATATTAAAAAGCATGAGCTGGGCGTGGTGGCACATGCCTCTAATCCCAGTTCTTGAGAGGCTGATGATTGCCTCTCAACTGATGATTGCAGGTTTGAGACCAGCCTCAGCAACTTAGTGAGACCCAGTTTCAAAAATAAAATATAAAATAGGGTTGGGGATGTTGGTTGGAGGTAGAATCCCCTGGGTTTAATGCCCAGTCTCTCTCTCTCTCTCTCTCTCTCTCTCTCTCTCACACACACACACACACACACACACACACACACACACACACACTGCAAAACTCCTGTTCTGCAAAAGATACTGGCAAGATAATGAGAAAGCCAGCCGCAGTTTGGGAGAAAATATTTGAAAAATACATACAAATATGGGTATCCAAAATAGACCAAAAAATTAAACAAACAATAAACCTCCTAAAACTCAACAATAAGAAAATGAATAACCCAGTTTAAAAATGGGTAAAAGACCTGAACAGACCTCTGTGAAGAGATGTTCTGTGTCCTATCTCATTAGGGAATTGCACACTAAGTCAGTGAGCTAAATACCTGTTAGAATGGCCAAATCCAAAAAATTAACCACAGCAAACACTGCCAAGGATGTCAAGCACAGGAACTCTTGTTCATTGCTAGCACAAAGGTAAAACAGTACAGCCACTTTGGAAGACAGCTTGGCAATTTCTTACAAAACTAAACATTCTCTTACCAAACTATCCAGCAATCACACTGATATTCATGAAAGACAGTTGAAAATTTATGTCCCCACAAAAACTTGCCCACAAATGTTCATGGTAGCCTTATTCATAATCTATAAAACTTGGAAGCAATCAAGATGGCCATCAGTGGTTGAATGAATAAATAAACTGTGGTACACCTATATAATGGAATATTATTCAGCACTAAAAAGAAATGAACTATCAAGCCATGAAAAGACATGGGGAAACTTAAGGCATATTACTAAGTGATAGGAGCCACTCTGAAAAGGCCACATAATGTGATTTCAGTTATGTGATACTTTAGAAAAAAGCAAAACTATAGAGATAGTAAAAAGATCAGTGGTTACAGGGGTTGGGAGGAGAGAGGGATGAATAAGCAGAGGACTGAGGATATTTAAGGCAATGAAACTATTCTGTATAATACTATAATCATGGGTATATGTAATTATATGATTATTAAACATGGACTGCACATTGAGAGTGAATCTTAATGTGAACTATAGAATTTGGAAAACAATGATGTAGACTCTATGATTGTAACAAGTGTGCCACTCCGGTGATGGATGTTGACAGTGTTAGAAGCTGTGTGTATGTGGGGGCAGGGGGAAAATGGGAAATCTTTGTACCTTCCATTCAGTTTTTTTCTGAACCTAAATCTAAAGTATTTTTTGAAAAACCTGGAATCAGTCAGCTGTGGTGACACACAGGAGGATTATAGGTTTGAGGACAGCCTCAGCAACCTATTGAGATCCTCAGCAACTTAGCAAGACCCTGTTTCAAAATAAAAATAAAAAGGGATGGGTATGTAACTTGGAAGTAGAATGCCCCAGGATTCAACTCCCCCAGTATCAAGAGAAGTTTTCTTTTTCTTCTTTTGGTACTAGGGGTTGAACACAGGGGTGTTCTATCTCCGAGCTCCACCCCCAGCCCTATTTTTTATTCTTTATTTTGAAACAGGGTCTCACTAAGTTGTGAAGGGCCTCACTAAGTAGCTGAGGCTGGTTGAGAACCTGGATCCTCCAGTCTCAGCCTCCCAAGTACTGGAATTACAAGCATGTGCCACCACACCCAGTGAGAGAGAAGTTTTCAATAACTGTATTTAACCTCAAGACTTGAATGTTTTCATGTAAGAAAAGAAACTGTTCCCTGTATTCTATTTCCTTCCTGAAGGTGGCGATTGTGTACTATGGTCAAAGAATACTTTCCTCATTTGTTAAAAAAAAAAAAAAACAACTTTACCAGACAATAAAACAACTCATAAAACTGTCATGAGTAATTCCAGTGGCCAGGTTGAAATGGAAGGCTGCTCAAGGCACTTCTGCTTTTCTGTGACAGGGGTGAGCTTTTATAGATTAAGATTATGGACTTACCTGTGAACACTGGGACTCATAACTCAATTTACAGGTACCTTGAGCTGAAAGAATATTTGCAGAGCTGACTCTCTGGAGTTTGTTAAAGGCACCAAGAACTTCATAGGCTAAGAAAGGCAACAAGATCTGGCTGAGAAGGCAGACAGGAAGGAGAGCTGTCAGCCTGCACAGAGCTTGTGACCAATTTACTCTCAGCTACACACAGTTGCATTGTAGGAACAATTTGAACTGCAAGGGGAGCTCCCCTAATTAAAAGGTGCCTACACTCAGCTTCTGCATAAGGATTCCTGCTGAACATGTTTTCTGGACTTCAGAGATCCTAATGTCAAGAGTATCAGTGAGGCCCAAGAGTCTACCTTTAAGGAACTTTCTAGAGTGGACAATTACTCAGCTATACAAATAGAACAAGCTATTACTGGAAGCAACAACATGAGAAAATCTCAAAAATAGGATTCTTAGCAAAAGGAGCTAGATAAAAAAGAGTACTCATGGTATGTACACACTCACAGAATTCCAGAGTGAACATATGTATAGTGACAGAAATCAGGCCAGTAGTTGTATAAGGCAGAGTTCAGTTTATCAACTATAAAAGGGCATGAAGGAAATTTCCAGTGCGATAGTAATGCTCTATATTTTGATTAGTTACATGGGTGTGTGCATTTGTCCAAACTCACCTAAAGGTACACTTAAGATGAGTGCATTTAATTGCATACAAATTGTACCTCAACAAAATAATAATAATAAAAAATAATGTGATTCAAATGTACATCTAGGTTTGGGCACCACTGTGACCCTTTTTTGGGGGAGAATGATCAGATCTTAAATACACATCAGTCACTCCGGGGCTTCTTTAATGGCACTTAAACTCCCATCAAGAGAGCTTCTGAACCTCAGGCACCATCAAGATCAAGTTGTCTGACTTCTGGATTTTTCTTTGTGAGCAAACTAAGCTCAAAAAGTTGAGATACTTTCCCAAAGTCACATAGTAAAATACCAGAAGATAACAGCTAAGAATATCTGACAGCTTTTGCCTTTCTCTCAGTATCACACTGAGGCCAAAGGAAAAAGAATAGAAATTGGCTAGTAAATACTTCTCACTCTAATTTAGCTCCTTTACTCTTCATAGCCATCTGCCAGATAGAGCTATTTGATTACTTAAGCCAAAGAAACAGACTAGAATCAAATCTTATAGGGAATGATTGGAAGACATTGATTTTGGGGTTTGTTCAATTACTCATCCAATTAATAATCAACCAATATTTATGGAGTGCTTTCCACTCACAGTTCTATGTACAAGAGATTCCGTCACAAGAAGGTAGACAAGATCCCCACCTGGGAAGAGCTTATACTACAGTCATTAGTAAAGAAATACGCAAATACAAGAGCAAGATGATTTCAGACTGTGAAAAGAGCTTGAAGGAAAGTGATGGACATCGGAGCTGAAAAGGAGGGTCTCTTTCAGCAGGACTCTGCAGGGCAGGCTGTTCTGAGACAATGACACTGAGAAACACAAGAGGAGGCTGGAGAGGTGAGATTGAGGCGAAGCCATCTCCAACACTTCCAGGCTTATCATGTTGGGAAGGAAGAGCATTTATCTCATGTCAACTTGAAAGTGAAAACCCATAGGAGGAAAGTAGAAGTTGAATCAAGTGAGTTTAGGAAAGAACTTTCCAACCTAGCAAAATAGGAATTAATACTTAGTTGAGGGCATTCTAAGTCCCAGCTTTCTTATTTGTAATACTATTTTTAATTCTTACAAACAGTCTGGAGGGCAGGTGGAACAGTATCCATGGGAAAGGGTGACCTCCCTCCCAAGAGGTTTTTATATGCTCAAGTGGAATGTATTAGGCATTTTGGAGAAGTGTTCCTTCACTGAATACTAGAGAATTCCTAAGGTCTCTGCCACATCTAAGCTAGTTTAAATCTAAGCTGAATAATTTATATTTAGCAAATGAATACACCTGAAGATTTTATTTTTTGTGGTACTGGTGATTGAACCCAGAGGTATCTACCTCCAAACTATACCCTCAGCCCTATTTTATTTTTTATTTTAAAACAGGTCTCTCTAAGTTGCTGAGGGCCTCACTAAACTGCTGAGATTATCATTGAATAATCTCCTGTCTAAGCCTCCAAGTACTAAAATTACAGGTGTGCACCACCATGCCTGGCATCTATAGATTTTAAAGGTTAACTATGCTACTATAGACCTATAGAACTATAGACCTATAGAACTACGTGGTATTCCAAATATTCATGACCTGGCTCAGTACTGGGCATACAGTAGGTAGCTAATTTATGTTTGCTAAAATAAAACAAACTCCCTGGCTTGAGATAAAGACAAGTGAGCTAGGAACCTTTTAACCCTGGGGTCCTGAACCCCTGTAGGGTGCCCTTATTATGTAGCAGAAACATTAGAAAAAGCAAATGAGACATACCCCAAAGTCCAGCCTGGTAATGGAAAGTTACTGAAACTTCTCAGATAACAAGAGGGTGTTTCCAGTTAACTGAGTGTTAACCAAAAATTCTCAGAAGGTCTTTCACCAAATGTTCCCCTGGAGGAATGCAGCAGAATGGCATTCGAATGCCAAGCAGTGAGAACCCAGAAAGTGGCCAAGACCTTCTCTCCAAGATGGATATCAGCAGCAGTGGGAAGGCAGTGAGCTCCCCATGACCCAGAAACTCTGCTTGGCTCTCTTCCCTTCACAAAGAAGACATTGTCTTCAGAAAAATAAAGCTATATATGAAAAAGCAGTTGTCTTGATTAGAAAGCTCTTAACCAAGTGGCTTTGTGGAGAGACCAGTAAGCCTCCACCCTGGGAGGAAAGGGAAAGTGTGCACATCTTGGCTTATTTGGGCTCTGACCTTCCTCAAGACCAGTGCAAGAAACGAAGTGGGTGAGCTGAAGATTTCTTTCGTTCTATGAACCATCAGAATTATCCAATTACTGCTCCCACTTGGCTCTACATGGAAGACAAAGTTCAAGGTACAAAGCAGGCAGCAACAAGATCCATGCACACTGCAAAACACAAAATTCCCCAGGGCAGACAGGCTCCTGTTGTCTCTGGATGGCTGTTCATCCTGCACACTATGTCCCAAATATTTGTTCTGTTACACTACAGACTACTCGAGGGCCCAGTCCCCCTGTCTTTCTAGTGTAATGCGTGGCATAGAAAGAGAGAAGTTGGCTGATAAATGTGTGATGAGTGAATGCCATTTCACCATCTTACTTTCCAGTACCTAGTAAGAACTAATGTAACTGGAGATCTTTTTGTGCCAAGCACCATGCTAAATAAACCCTTTACAGATATTATCTCATTTAATCCTTAAAGCAACCCTATGCAGTAGGTACTATTACTGTCATTATTGTTTTAATCATCACTATTTTCACATAAAAAAAAACCAGACCTGACTCAAAACCATGATCCTCCCCTGCAGATTGGTTTTGACTCTGTATGTGTTGTGGGAACATGGGTGCAAGCAGTGTGCGGAAAATCTGTGGATCACTTTGTTCCAAACCAGAGTCAAGGTCTCAACTTACACAACTCTCTGTTTCTTAGCAATCTGGGTCCTACTTTGGTAGAATTGACCCTCTTGAATTGAGAGAAAAAAAGGCAATGGGCAGGAATGACTTTTCTCCCCCTTGTTTTCCAGTGCTAATAACAAGCATCTAGACCAAAGTCCCCAGCAAAGCGAAGTGGTAAGCAGTGTTTGGAGGAGCTAGGGTGGCTGCCTCTGGCTTTGATATCCTGCTGCAAAAGATGTTTTACGTGTGTGTGTGTGTGTGTGTGTGTGTGTGTGTGCGTGTGTGCATGTGTGTGTGTATTACTGGGGATTGAACCTAGGGCATTCTACCTCCAAATTACATCTCCAGCCCTACCTTATTATTTTAAATTTTTTATTATTATTTTTTTTTTGCAGTACCAGGGATCCCGGCCCTATTTTTTATCCTTTATTTTTGAAACCGGGTCTCACGAAGTTGTAGAGGGCCTCACTAAGTAGCTGAGGCTGGCCGCGAACCCGGATCCTCCGGTCTCAGCCTCCCAAGTACTGGGATTACAAGCATGCTAGAATAAAAAATAAAATTTGGGTCTCACTAAGTTGCTGAGGGCCTTGCTAAGTTGCTGAGGCTGGCCACAAACCTGCAATCCTCCTGTCTCAACCTCCCAAGTACTGGGTTTACAGGCATGCACCACCACACACAGCTTATTCTTTATTTTTAAACAGGGTCTCACTAAGTTGCTAAGGGCCTAGTTAAGTTGCTGAGGCTGGCCTCCAACCTATGATCCTCCTGTCTCAACCTCCCAAGTACTGGGATTACAGGAGTGCATCACCATACCTGGCTAAGATGTTTTACTTCTAATTTGATAAGATGTGAAGACTTTTAGGAATTTACATATGAATCCTACATCTTAATTGACTTTTAAAATAAGTGAATATTTACTGGGTATTTAGTCTGTGCTGGACACTGTGCTAAGACAATTAACATTGTCTCAGTTAATTCTCAAGAGGACAAACACTCCTGATTAAGTTGTTTTCCTTTAGCTTTGATGTAATGTGTTGGTCTGGGGGGGACCAGGTAAGGGCTGCACATTCATCAACAGAAAGGAAGAATAAAATAAAAAGTTTTGGCAGATGATTTTTATCAAACAAGGCAAAAAGAACTATCCCCTTGACAATCTGTACGTCTGTCTTGATCAACCCCAATGAGCCAAGACATTCACAGGGCTTCCAAGCCCTGTGTGGCTATGTGAATGCACCCACCCTGGCTCTCCCAGCTCGCAAAGCCTTCAGCTCCAACAGTGCATAGGCCAAGAAGGTGAGAACAAATCTAGATTCTCATGGCAGGAAGCAACAGATCTGGGTTCAAGTTTTATCTTAATAAACTAGAGTCACTGGACTTGTCTACCAGGCAGGACCATCACTAGCCCACTGCTCTTTTGCTTGATTAGAGAAAGATGTCCCCATGGGCACCAGTGACTTTGGTGCAGCATTTGGTGAACAGATGGCACCTCTGTGCCCTTTCCTCCAGGAGCGTGCAGCTCTGTGCCAGGGCCCACGGCGCAGTGAGGAGGACATGGGGCTGGATTTCAGCCTTGCCTCACCGTGGAGCAGGCACCCCTGCACCCTGCAGAACCACACACGCAGGGCTACCATCAGAAACAACGGGACATCCCAAATTGATGGTCCACGGACCCCAATCCAACCACACATGGGTTTTTCTTTCTTGTTTTTTTTTTTGTCCTTATCTTGTTTGAAAGAATTTAAATTGCTTGTCAACCTTTAAAATTAGGAGATTTCACACAAAATCCAGGTTTCATGGTTTTCTTGAAAAATTAGAAGACAGACGCAATGGCTCTGTTTTCCTGCCTAGCAAATTGGATTGGAGCTTGGAGGTATTGCCTACTTTCTGTGTTTATTTTATTTTTTATTTTGCATTATGTCTTGGATTTCATTCCATATTATCACATAAAGGACTGCCATCTTCTTTTCTTAAACTATTGTTTTGTTAAGTTTTTAATAGGTAATACTGGGGTCTGGTACAAAATTCTAAAGAAACAAAAGGGTGTAAGTACAGTGTCCTCCAGCCATCAGGTACTACTCCCCTGGAGGCGGCCACTGCTATCGATTCTTGTGTGTTCTTCCAGAGGTATTACATGCACACAGGGGCAAATACACATGCAGGATTTCTAAGGTCCATCAATTGCATGGCACCCAATTATTTATTTTGTGTTGATTAAAGAAAAAAAGCTGGGCATGGTGGCACACACCTGTAATTCCAGTACTTGGAAGGCTGAGACACGAGGATAGCAGGTTCAAGGCCAGCCTCAGCAACACACTGAGACTCTCAGCAACCTGGCAAAAAAATTAAAAGGACTGGGGGTTAACTTGGAGGTAGAATGTCTCTGGGTTCAATCCCCAGTAACACACACACACACACACACACACACACACACACACATACACACACACGCCAATACCTTAATGATGGTCCTGCCCAATCCATGAATCAGTCACATAAGTCCCAAACTTGAATTTGTTTCATCTATTCCAAGAGGCTGAGCAGTTTTTCCTATCTTCTGCACATAATCCTTTTGTAAGTATCTCAGTAAGAAAACAGTACATGGTTTCATCTACTTGTGGATATCTTCATCTCTTAGATTTTAGATTTAGTTATATAGTTATTTCTTTGATGTATGATTGATTGAGGCTACTCCTCTAATTTTGGTGTGAAGAGTGAGGTAGAACTGTCTATTTTTTCCAGAAGCTGTCTCTAGTTTAATACAGTTCCCCCTACTTCCTATTGTCTTACCTTGTTGTTTGTTTGACCCCTGTAGAAGTGTGAGTTAGCAACACCTGGATTATTGCATAAATGGCTGGACACTGCAGTTAGCAATCTCACTGGCAGTCCATTTGGTATGAGAGGTGGAGTGGATTCAGCACAGGAAGCAGAACCCTCTCAATAAAACTCTACGTAGCTGTGCAGACAGGCTCATAGTTACCTGTACATGGCTACAGTTTCTAGAGTTATCTTATCTGAGGGTTTCTGACCTTTGGCTTGATTCACTCCCTCTTATAGGTTATGTGTCTAGGTCACTGGTAGAGGATGTAAGGAAGGAAAGTAAGATTCATATCCATTCAAGACAACCTAACAAAGAGAAAAGGTGAAATTTAAGCCTGGGAATAGGCCCCCATGTTAACATAAAATACGTATTAACTTTGGTAAAAATTGACATTGTCCTAAGACAGATACACATATGACCCTTAAGCTCTACCTTGATCTTGAAAGATGTTCTTTAGACATATTTCTGAGGCATGGGTTCTGGAGCTTCCTCTACTAGGGTACATGTGTATCTTTGAATAAGCTGCTTTCTGAGACTCAGTTTATTAGTCTACGTGGTGATGGGTTAGACTAGAATCTAGATCTAGGTTCTCAATCTTTCTGCACAATAGACACCCTTGAAACACATATGATTTTACATAAGACTTCACCTCATTCACAGACTCAGTGATGTCCACCCCCTAATTTCTATAGGGGACTGTCCAATACTTGCCTTTATACACACACCAAGTTTTGCTAGTTTCTCTTGAGTCATTGTCACTGAGATAGCATTTTATGATGCTTAGCAGCTGTATATTACAGATATTTCTCAACCTCCTATTCCTTGAGAGAGTAATAACAGAACAGTCAGGGCCCTGGCCTCCAATCCACTTCCTCTGTCTTTATGGAACAGGGACCTTCCGCTCCCAGAGCGCATACACCAGATGCCTCCTTTCCCTGCACTTTTGCAACTAGGGCCTAGACCTCAGTTTTGTTTCTGCCCTGGATTTAGAATTGGAAACTGGTGACACAAAGGAGCAGGGCCACTTATACCCTTTCCTGGTGTAGATGGTCACAGTGATAGCAGCTCTACTCTGTCTCTGGAGAAGCAGCAGCAGCTGTTTTGGTAGCAGCACCTTGTGTGCACTGGCAATGGTGGCTGTGTGGTCTGCAAAGGTGGACCTAAGGCCAGGGATGGTGAACTCTTCACAGGGCAGGTTCTCTGTGGCATTTTGAGTGTTGCTGTGGTTTGGAGATAGAAGGTGCTCTGGAAGAGCTCATGTATTGACAATGCAAATAAATAAATAAATGTTCACAGGTGAAATGACTGAATCATGAGGGTTCTAATCTCATCATTGGATAAATCTATTGATGGATTAATGGATTTATTGAGTGGTAAGGTAGGCAACTAGGGTGTGACTGGAGGAGGTAGGTCACTGGGGGTGTGACCTTGGGGAATATATATATCTGCCCCTCATTCCTTCCCCTTGCCCTCTCTGCTTCCTGACGCCATGCCCTGAGCTCCACAGATGTGGCCTAGCATATCATGGACTAAAACCTCCAGAACTGTGAGCAAATAAATCTTCCTTCCTCTAAGTTGTAGTCATCAGGTATTTGAGGTCACAGCGGTGAGAATGCTGACTTAAACAAGCATCATGCTTGGCTGGTTCTTTGGCTGATCCAAGATTCTGGGAGCTATGACTATCTTCTATTAAATTCTCTTTCTGCTTAAATTATCCAGAGTTTTCTTCTATTGCTTGCAACTAAAAAGCTTAGTGACACAAGCCTTTTTGAATGAATACAATGATTTAGCAATTGTTTTCCAGGGAGAGACTTCTTGGAAAGTTGGCTGTCACAGTAGTTTGGGGGAAACAGAATGCTGAAACTGTACATCTTGCACAACTTAATGCTACTGCATTAATAGTGTACCTCCCTTTTGCACCCTGAGAAGCTTGCAAAGTAACAGCAACAAAGGTCATATTAGATAATGAGAAACTTCTCAGACTATTCTCCCATTATTCCATCAATTGCTTTCAAAGGATGCCTTTTGTTAGCTTCATTAGACATTTGGAATTTGCCAATAAAATAGTATGCATGAGTAATGTATACATTTTTGAGTGCCCACTGTGTGTCAGGGTCTATGTTAAATACTGGAACAGAGACATAGAAGAAAGAGATAGGTTTTACCTTTTAAGGAAGCAAGAAAGCTTAACATAATGTTGTGTTAGCAGAGGAAGAAAGAATAGAAAGAATAAGCTGAGCCTGCTTGGGGTAGTCAGTGAAAAAGTTTATCAATAAGGTTGTGCTATTTTCAATAGACCAAGGTGTGATCAAGTTGTCTCTGAGAGTGTGAGGTTTCCAAGGCAATAAATAGTGGAAATAGAGTTTTATCTTTGTTATTCTGAAAAGAAATAACAAAGAAATCGTACAAAGAAATCTGTACAAGATTTCTTAAAGAATTTTTTAGGCTCCAGAAAGTCTAAATTCAGTTTTATTTGATTGCCATCCCCCTCTACAAAGAATTGGCATGAGTCCCATTGTCTGAGTCCCTTTTCCTGTTGCTGTAACAGAATACCTGAGACTGAACACATTTTAATGAAAAGAGGTTGTTTTGGCATCGGATCAACTCTCTCTAACATTATGAAACAGTTCTGGGGATGAGGAAATCTAAGACTGAGCAGCCACATCTGGTGAGAGCCTTGTGTTGGTTCATCTCACAGTGGAATGTGGAGGGGCAAGTGGGCACGGCACATGTGAAAGGGAAAGCAAGAGGAGATGGATTTGCCTTATAAAAACCTACTCTTCCAGTCCCACAAGGATGAGAACTCACTCCCTGGAGAAAGGCATTGATCCATTCATAAAGATTCTGTCCCCACAACCCTCTCATTAGACCCCACGACCCAGCACCATGAACTTTTGGAAGACACAATCAAACTACAGTACCTACCCGTTTAGATACTTTCAGCCTATTTTTTTGTTTTGAGTACCAGTGCCTTGGTCCCGTGGAAAGAACTTAGCTGGAAAACATGTTTGTTCAAGTCTGATGGGGGCTACAGGAGAGACTTGGTGGCACTGTGGGACGGAAGCTCTTCTGTGACAGGAGCCTTGTATTTTGAGAGGTCAAGGAAGGCTGTGTGTGGAGAGAGATGGCAGTTCATTCACCAAGCTGCTCTGTCACCAGGGCCATCTAGACTAGGAAGTAGGCATTTGCAGTAACAAGGTGCAATGTTTATGGCCTTGTTTCTGCCCATAACCACTTCGGAAGCTTTCCCTAGTGAACCAAGCAGAAAACATCTCTGGCCTCAAACTTCATCTCTGCCTTTCCCACACCAAATATTGTTTCAATTTTTTGAGAACCATTTTAGTCTACTGCTAACAAATAAATACCCAAAAAGAAATAAGAGGAACTCTTGTGAACAAAACCTGAAACAAAACAAAAATCCTGCTGCTAAGAGATTTGAAAAGAAAATGCAACTGCTCTGAAAGTTCAACCTAAGACTGGTGTTTGGAATGGAAAGCACATTTTTCCACAGCAGCCTAGTTATAAATGGTAATCGGCTTCCCAGATGAGCCCACAAAGGACCACTTAACTCACGATATTCCTGCAAAATCAATCATGTGGTTTCAGCCTCGTATAATATTTTCATGCCATTTGCTGTTTTTTCACTATATATGTATACTTTCTACATACGAGTTCACTGGAGGAAACTTTAAAAGTATAAAGAAAAAAAAAACTTCCCTAAAGTATAACACTTAGATACAACCATTTAAACACAATTTCTTGAGGTGTGATTAACAAACTACGAACCACAATACTTAAAATGCATAATTTGATAAGTTTGTCATAAGTGCATAACTCTGAAGCTCTCATATCACCACAATCAAAATTATGAGAAAATCCACTTCCCCTCAAAGGAAATATCCCAATACCCTTTGTTACCCTCCCTCTGACCTCCATTCCCAGGCAAACACTGGTCTGTCTTCTGCCAGGATAGATTAAATCACATCTTCTATACTTTTACATAAAATGGTTTATATAGTATATACTCTTTTCTCTTTAGCTTCTTTCATTCAATATAATTAGAGATTCATCAATATATAGCCTGTATCAATAGTTTGTTTTTATTGCTAAATAGTATTCTGTTGAATTGTAACACAACAATTTCCTTATTCTATATCTATTTACTTATCAATTGTTATTGATGGATGCTTGGTATTGGGGCTCAGAAAATGATATCCAAAGTGATGACCTCAAGAGAAACTCAGAAGAAAAGTTTCCTGACCTTCTGCCCCCCTGGGTCTCATATTTGACTCTCCCTGAGGCAAGCCACAGAAAGTAGAATTCCTCTTCTCTAAGGTGGGTTATAAAAACCAGAACCCCTTTCCCCAAAGCCAACCATAAAACCTAAACAATTACTCTAACTTTCTTCTACTCTCTGTGTTAGAGTTCATCATAAAGAAATTAAGATCCTCATTCCAGAAGGGTCTGCCCCATGTCCTGGAGGAAAAAATGCTATAACTGAGGAGTCAGGAAGAAACCTAATATATGGGCTGTGCTGGATTCTCTGAATTTATTACTATTACATCATGCCCCTTTGTCCAATCATATTTACATGTGGCTGTCCAAGCTTCATTGAACCTAAGCATAAAAATGAATAGTTCAGAGTTTAATATTCCCATGCCTTAAGCATGTAATAAATTTTGTGAGTTCATTTTCCTGTGAAAAAAAAAAAGAATAGTTTACCCTGGGTCTATGGGTCTTCATTCTGAAGGCTCCTGCATCATGTGAATCTATGATCGACAAATTCATTGTCCTTTTCTTCTGTTAACATACCTTTTGTTTTAGGGGTGTCTGCCATGACCCTTTATGATGGGCATGAAAGGAATCACCCCTTTCTCTACCCCTACGCTGGCTTTGCGCTGTCTCTTTCTGAAACCAACAACTAATTCTCTAGTTCTCTGAGTCCCACTGCTGTCCAATAATTCAATTCTGACTCTAGAGTTAGCACAGACCCTGAAGGGTAAGATCCAGACCCACAAGATTACCCCCATTTCAGGCACCAGCTACCAACAGGATCCTCAGGTAACACATACTTCTCTGATGTCAACTGAAAATTCAGGAATTCATCAATCCCACAACTCCCTCCTCAGTTTCCGTACTCATTTTTAAAATTTGCAAAACTCAGGAAAGCACCTTACATAAGATTATTTGTTTTATATAAAGAACTCAGTAACAACTAAATGGGAGAGAAGTGATGTACAGGGTAGGGTGGGGACGAGCCACCCTCCCACCTCCTCAATGTGTTCACCAACTTGGAAGCTTTCTGAACCCTGCCTTGATTAGTCAGCTTTCTGTCACTACAATGAAATGCCTGAGATAATTAACTCATAAAAAGAGAAGGTTTATTTTGGCTCACAGTTTTGGAGGTTCTAATCCAAGATCAGGCAGATCCATTGTTTAGGGCCTCTGGTGGTCTTGCCAGATGACAATGGCAGGGAAAGGAAGACAGATCAGGAAACAAAGGAGGAAGAAACTAGAGTCCCACAATCCCCTTTAAGAACATACCCCAGATACCTAAGAACATTCCACTCGGCCCTACCTCTTAAAGGTTCCACTGCCTCTCGGTAGCACGACTCTGGGTTCCAGCCTTTAACAAATGGGCCTTTGGGAAACATTCAACATCCACACTATAGCATGACCATTTAGGAGTTGTTATGGAGATTTCGTTAGGTAGGCATGATGGATGAGATCATTGACTGTTGGCAATTGAACTTGATTTCCAGTCCCTCTCTTCTCTCTAGAAGTGGGGGTGGTGGGCTGAAAGTTTTCATGCTTCAATCATGTCTTTGGTCTTTCTGGTGACCAGCCCCATCCTGATATCTAGTGGCCTCACCATGAGTCACTTCATTACCAGCAACCCCAGTAAGATCTATAGGGACTTGTTATAAATACCAAAGACACAACTATCACTCAGGAATTCCAAGGGTTTTGGAGCTCTGTGCCAGGAACCAGGGACAAGGACCACGTGTGAGTGTGTGTGTGTGTGTGTGTAATTATACTACAAGATTGTTTCCTATTTGGGGTTGTTAAAAATAAAAATGCTAAGAATACTCATGAACACATCGTGTATGGATATATGCTTTCATTTCGCTTGGGTAAATACCTAGGAGTGTAATGTGGTTATACATCATTTTACATACCCATCAGCAGTTATTAGTTCCAGTTGCCCTAAATCCTCCCCAATCTTGCTATAGTTAATGTTTAAATTTTAGATATTTTAACAGACTAATATATATATATATATTTAACAGACTTATATATATATATATATAGTGTAATCTCAGTGTGATTTAGGGGATTACTGGGAAATGAAATCAGGGGCATTCTACCTTCAAGTTGCACTCCCACCCTTTTTATTTCTTATTTTGAAACAGGGTCTTGCTAAATTGCTGAGGGCCTCACTAAGTTGCTGAGGCTGGCCTTGAACCTGTGATCCTCCTGTCTTAGCATCCCAAGTACTAGGATTACAGGTGTACACAACCACACCCAGCTCTCAGTGATTTTTTTTTTTTTTTGCGGTACCGGGGATTGAATCCAGGGGTGATCTACCTCTGTGCTACACCCCCGGCCCTGTATTTTATACTTTAGTTTTGAAACTGGTTCTCACGAAGTTGCGGAGGGCCTCACTAAGTAGAGAGAGAGAGAGAGAGAGAGAGAGAGAGAGAGCTGAGGCTGGCCACGAACCCGGATCCTCCAGTCTCCGCCTCCCAAAGTACTGGGATTACAAGCGTGCGCCACCACGCCTGGCCCTCAGTGTGATTTTTAATGACTAATTATGAAAGCATATTTTCATGTTCTTACTTGAAGTTTGTAAAGCTTCTTTGTTGAAATCTGCCCACTTTTGAATGGATTTGAAAGTTCTTTATATTCTGGATACAAATCCTTTATCAGACATGTGACTTGAAAATATTTTCTCTGAAGCTGTGGCTTGTCTTTTTTGTTGTCTTAATGGTATATTTCAAAGAGTAGATGTTCTTAATTTCCATAGAGATCAACATTTATCATTTTTTCTATGACTCATGCTTCCTATCACACTTTTGAAATCTTTGCCTAATCCAAGGTCACAAAGAATTTTTCCCTAAATTTTCTTCTAGGAGTGTTATACTCTTCATTTTACCTATAGGTCTATGATCCACTTTGAGGTTTTTTTTTTTTTGTTTTTTTTTTTTGCGGTACCAGGGATTGAATGCAGGGGCGTTCTACCTCCACGCTATGCCCCCGGCCCTATTTTTTATGTTTTATTTTGAAACCGGGTCTCACAAAGTTGCGGAGGGCCTCACTAAGGAGAGAGAGAGAGAGAGAGAGAGAGAGAGAGACAGGGAGAGAGAGAGCGAGAACTGAGGCTGGCCGCGAACCTGGATCCTCCGGTCTCCGCCTCCCAAAGTACTGGGATTACAGGTGTGCGCCACCACGCCCCCTGACTTATTTTTTATTATGGTGTGAAGTATAAAGTATAGACCTAAGGGGTTTTATTGTTTTGGAAGGGGTTTATTCATTGTTGTTGCTGTTTGTTTTTTGTTTATGTATCTAAATGTCCCTGAACCTCTGTTGAAAAGACTTTCCTTTTGATTTAAAATGTTTCACGCTTCTGTTAAAAATTACTTCTCTCTTTGTATATGTACATATATATGTTGATATGGGTCAGTATCACTAGTTTGAGTCTGTGTCATTGAAATATATGTATGGCTATATGTATCTCCTTACCACATTGTGTTGACAACTATTGCTTCAGAAGTCATCTTGACATCAGGTAATAGTAGTTCTCCACATTCGCTTTTCTTTCTCAAAATTGTTTCAGCTATTCTGGGTCCTTTGCATTTTCATATGAATTTTAAAATCTGCTTGTCAATTTCTATTCAGATGGGATTTAATAGGCATTGTGTTGAATCTATAGATAAATTTAGGACATACTCTAATTTTAACAATATTAAGTATTTTCATCCATGAACATGGAATGCATTTTCATTTATTTAGATCTTTAAGCATTTCCTGCAAAAATAGTTTGCAGTTTCCAATCTATAAATCTCACATTTCTGGCATTAAATTTATTCCTAAGTAGATTATTCTTTTTTATTCTATTGTGCCAAAAAGTGTATAGAGATATAATTGGTTTGTGGTTGAGCTTGTATTCTGTGACCTTGCTGAAATTGTTTATTAGTTTCAAAGATTTTTGTGTGTATTCCTTAGAATTTTCTACATACAATGTTTCGGCATGTATGAGTATAAATAACTTCTTTTCCAACCTGGATGCCACTTATTTCGTTTTCTTTCCTAATTTCCCTGAATAGAGCTTCTGCTGCAATGAAGAATAGAAGTAGTAAAAGCAGGTATCCTTGTCTTGTTTCTGATCTTAGAGACAAAACATGTAGTCTTTCTCCATTAAGTACAGTGATTAAGCTGTGAGTTTTTCATACATACTCCTTATTAGGTTGAAGAAATTCCCATTAATTTCTATTTTATTGAAACTTTAATGAGAGGGTGTTGGAACATTAATTGATTTTTTAAAGATTAAATCAGCAGGATTTATACTAGATGTAGACAGGCTGATTATAAAATTCATATGAAAGAACAAAGGAACTAGAGTAGCTAATACACACAGTCACCCTAGGCCAGGTCACTACCGACTCTCATCTGGATTATTTCCAATCTCCTCCTGATTTCTCTATTACAACCCTTGCCCCCTGACAGACTAGCCTTACAGCCAGAGTGATTCTCACCACACCTAAATCAGACTGTGCTTCTCCCCTCAGTAAGTTCCCACCTCACTCAGAGTAAAATCCAGAGTTCCTACAAAGAGCCAGACAGTGTCCCTTGCCTCCTCTCTGCCCCACCCAGTCTCAGCTTCCCTACTGTCTCCCATGCGTTCTTTGCTTAAGCTACACTGACCTCAAATATACAAAGGATGCTCCTGACTCAGGGCCGTTGTACTTACTGTGCCCTCTACCTAGAATTTTCTTCCTCCAGATATTCACATTTCATTGCCTCACTTTATCAAGTCTCCACTCAACTGTCACTCTATCAGAGAGGGCTTTCTGGATCACTGTATAAAATGGCAACCTTCTCCCTTAGACTCTGCCCTCATCTCTTTTTTACCCCAATGTATTTTTCTTAATGGCTCTTGCTCCTATTGGATCTCAGAAAATGATACCCCCAAGGATGATGCTCTGAACCCACCCAGAATTAAGGTCACACCCCATTGTCCTCTCCTTTGGTCCTGTAGAGAATCAGTTACAAACCATTGTCTGCTCTTCAGGACAGGCCAATGTATGTTCTCCAAGCCCACTGAGTTCCTCTAAAATAATATATTATTCCCTTAAAAATTGTCTACAGTCCCCATTTCCCCTGCCTCATAGAAAAAGGAGAAGATGTTTCTGAATTCTGTTGGGCTAATGGGTAATCACACTGTGAGATTGTCTCCATGCTCATAGTAAAATTGCCTTTTCTCCCACTTTGTCAGTTTATTCAGTAAACCTTCAAAGGATAGAGGAAAAATTTCCATCCACCTCTGCACTGCTCCCCAATAAATTATGTGGATAATGTCATCCTAGATATTAGTTTTAAGAGAGCAGGATCATTATCTACTATATCCCCATAATATAAAACACTGTGTGACATTATAATAGATGCTCAATAAATATTTGCTGATGAAGAGAATACTTCTTTTTTTCAAGAGAATTTCAAGATTTTGATGCAATCAAACTTGCTAACCTTTTCCCTTATGATTTTGCCTCTGGTGAGGCCTACTTAAGATGGGATTTTCTACAGAAAAGTCATAAAAATATTACCTATACAGTCAACCCTCCATATCTACATGTTCCACATCTGTGGATTCAACCAATGGCTGAAATATGTGTGGAAAAAGAATCCAGAAAATTCCCAAAAGCAAAACTTGAAGCTGCCATGTCCCAAGTACTAGACTAAATCCATGCGAATGAAGGGGTGTGTAGGCACAGCCTGCTGTATCTTCCGCCATCCCACAGACCCTCAGTCTCTCTCACTCTCATTCCAGCATTGTTCACCTCACATCTTCTTTGTTTTCTATTTAGTTAGGTCTACAATGGCTGCATCTGTATGGAATATGTACAGACTTTTTTCTTGTCATTCCCTGGACAATACAGTGTAACAACTATTTATATTGCATTAAGTATTATAAGTAATCTAGAAAAGTATTATAAGTAATCTATAAATTTTGGTTGGGTGGGGACATGGATCATAGAACCAATCCTTCATGGATAGTAAAGGATGACTCCATTTCCTTCTAATTATTGTAAGCAATTGTTTATTTTGTCTTTTGCCGATTTTTGATCTAATTTTATAAATGATGTAGATACTCCCTGTCTCTTGCCATGTGACTATACCCTGAGCCATCTCGGGACTACCAGCAAGAAGGCCATCAATAGATGTGTCCTCTGTAAGCCAAAATAGACCTCTTTTCTTTATAAAGTTAGCCGGCCTCAGGTATTTCATTATAGCAATGGAGAAGGAGCTAATACAATCACGTTTTTCAAGATGGCTGTGGAAGCTCTCAACATCACAGCCTCCAGGCAACTAACAGGTATACTTCTCCCCATCTCATTGGGGTACGGGGACTAGAACAGGTTTATTCTCCCAGACCCCAAAACACACACACACACACACACACACACACACACACACACCACTCACTACGGGGAGTATTTGTCAGTTAGGAGGAGTGGGAGGAATGGAAAGCAGCTCTGGGAGGAAGGGGGAGGCTAGGCTGAATAAATTGGCCTGTCAACAAAGGATGGAGAGGGGAACATTAGCAAGAAAAAGGATGGAGCTGGAGAGTCCCCAAGCACTGAAGCTAGGGAAATGAAGGGACAAATTCAGGAAGGAATGTTATTTAAAATGTGTGCACATCTGAGAGGCAGAAAGACCAAAGGAACAGCACAAAAGACTGAACAAGAGTGGGGAGCCTGGGAGCGGGCATGGAGAGGAAGGCTCATTCCGAGCAGGGGTGAAATGGCCTGAGAGCTTCAATAGCAACGGCCCAAGTACCAATGCTATTTTTCCTTAATATGAAATCTCTGCTGTTTTGAAATTACATGACTATAAACCTACAAAGTCTAAGAGGCAGGAAGGAGGCAAGGGAAGGAGTCAAGTCGAACAGATGCTGGAAGCTGGGACCCAGCGGCAGCCCTGCCCACGCGAGCAGCCTCTGGGGGAGCTGGGATGCCAAGCTCCGTGTCTGGCAGACCTGTTTACATTTTCATGCCCAGACTCCGAGGGGCCCTTTTGGCAGTGGTTACTGGGGGCCCAGACCTTACCCTTGGTCTCCCACAGCGCTGAGGCTGGGGCAGAAGGCTCTGTCTGACAGTGCGCTGACAGGGAAGTTGTGAAATAGCTGGAATCTCTTTAACCCCAGGTTCCCATAGTGGCTGCTTTCTCTGACAAACACATTTAATGACTTGATCCTGAAAGGACAAATTCAACCCTTCTGGGCAGTGGTGCTGTGACAATCGGACGAATAATGAGAATTGACTGGAATTATTCTTGGAGAATGCACGGTATTTGTTCAGAAGAAACACTTTGACATTAAAGTCACTTCGGGTGGTTGCTGGCACATAGCCTCAAGCACAGGGACTCTTGGCTCATTCTGTAGAAGGAGCTGGTGAGATGCTACACCCTGCAACGCAGCCCTCTTCCCGTCCCCAGCGTTCAGCGAAAGCCTAATAGAACTCACAAAGCGTTTGGTGGCAGTGCATATTTTTTTCCTGGAAACTGAAGCAGAAGGTTTATCTTACTCCCAAAATGACATTGGGGCGGGGTAGGGGGGGCAATCCACTTGTGCAAACCAGAATCAGATACTTCTAATGATATCTGGAGTCCACAGCAAAGCACTTGAGCAGTGGGGCCTGAGTATCAACCAGTCAACCAGTCAATAAAAAGCAACTGGGTACCTATGAATGCAGACACAAACTGGCCATGGCACAGCCTTCCAGGAGCTTCCAATCTGATCTGGGCACCTAATTCAAGCCAAAAAAGGGGGCATTTGATATATGTGATTACAATTAAAATAGAGATCACAGACTAGGGAAACCTAGAGTGATGGCAGTATGCAATTTTTTTAAAATTTTGCATTGTCATATTTATTATAACCCTCACATTAATGGGTTTTTATAGAAAACTAGAATTAAGCCGGGTGTGGTGGCGCACACTTGTAATCCCAGTACTTGGGAGGCAGAGACCAGAGGATCAGCTACTTAGTGAGGCCTCCGCAACTTCGTGAGACCCTGTTTCAAAATAAAGTATAAAAAATAGGGCTGGGGATGTAGCTCGGAGGTGGAATGCCCCTGGGTTCAATCCCCTGTACCGCAAAAAAAAAAAAAGAAAACTAGAATTAATAACTAAAACATTTAAAGAGGATTGAAAAGCTGGTCAACAACCTTCAGCGAGGTTTCATAATTTAACATGATGGCATTTAATGGCAAATCTTCATTAGATACCTTGCTATGCTCTTACAGTGGAATCGGACAAGAGAAGACAATATCTGCAATTCACAGGTGCCAGGGATTAGGGCACGGGCTTCTTCGTAGGTACATTATTTTGCTTGTCACACTCTCTATTATTTCTCAGAAGGCCATGGTTCTGTTATCTCAGGATTCAAAATGTCTTGAGCATCCAGCCAAAGGAAGTGGGCAAATTCTATGAAGAAGGGTGGCTGGAAAGCAGGGAGGTGTGACTTACCCAGCCAGGAAGATAGGAAGAGCAGCACGGAGCCAGAGACAAGAAACCAGGGACAGCATGGCGAACAGAAGAGACACTTGGTCCTGCTGGCACAAAACTGGGCAATTTCTTGACCTGGACATCAAGAGAAGAGAAAGGATCCAGGCGTGGTGTCACACAAGTGTAATCCCAGTACTTGGGAGGTTGAGATTGGAGGATCGCAGGTTCACGGCCAGCTTCAGCAACTTGGTGAGCCCCTCTGCAACTTAGCGAGACCTTTTCAAAATAAAAAAATAAAAAAATAAAATAGGGCTGGGCATGTAGCTCAGAGGTAGAATGCCCCTAGATTCAATCCCCAATACCACACACACACAAATAATAATACTAATAAATAAAAAACAATAGAGAGAGAAGAGAAAGGCAACTTCAGGGGCAAAATAGTCTCCATCACTCAAAGGAAGAGGACTCCCCACTTCAGTGAAGATGGACACAAATAAGACAGGGTGAATTTTCAGAGCAGGAGGGCAGATGGAAGATCCTTTATGCAATTTATTACTGTGTGTGACCCCAGACAGCAGCCTCAGACAGCCCCCCAATGCCACTCCACAGAGCAGAGATGCATTTCTTCATTAGAATGTTATTTTACCTTAATGCAAAAGTTAGGAAAATTAATCTACACCCCCAAGAAGAATTCCTCATAGCCCCCCCTGGTTTCCCCATGAACGCTCCCCAGCGCTCCCAGGCCTGGGCTGCTGGGACGCTATCCCTCTCGCAGCCTGAGCCTGTTGGTATTCAGCCTCTGCCTGCAGGAGGAAATTGCCCATTCCAGTCTCACACAAGGAATTAAGGTTAGAACAATACCGTATTTTACAATCCGGTACAAGCTGCATTTATCCAGAGCTTTTCATGCGTGGCATCTTAAAGCTCTTTATGACCCTTAAAAAAAAGGAAAAGAGAAAAAAAGAATTTAAAAGAGAAAACCTTCTAAAAACCCAAACCCCCACTGAACTAAATGAGCCATTGAGAGTGAATAGGACTTAACAGTGCCCTTCAGAATGGGAACAGAAGTCCCACTCGGCTGGAACAAGAACAACAGAATCAAAGGAAACCACAGCTCAGAGAGGGCCACACGGGGCCTGAAATGTACCCTCAGCCCTTGGGACACTGATGGGCTCTGCAGTCTGTGACTGAATTTCAGGTGGGGTCAGGAGACAGGGTTCTAGTCCCTGTGATTCTGTGAGTGCAGAGAGGATCAAAGGGCTACCTTGTGGCCCTGAAGATGCTCAGCTACAGGCTCAGTAATTCCTCTATCACCCCCATCCCCTGTGGACATTACACCGGGGAGGGAGTGGTTCTGCTGTGGTCTTCAGATTCCAATCCTAACCCTCTCTCCCTTTCTCCAGCTCCCACACCCCTCACATTGGGTCCTGGTATTGCCCAGGCCATACCTGCCTGCCTTGGAAGTCCCTCACATTTTTGCTTATTTTTTGGAACTAGGGATTGAACTCAGAGGCATTCTACCTTTGAGCTACACCCCCATCCCTTTTTTTGTTTGTTTCAAAACAGTCTCGTTAAGCTGCTGAGCTGGCCTTGAACCTGTGATCCTCCTGTCTCAGCCTCCCAAGTACTGGGATTACAGCTGGTACGCCACCATGCCCAGCTGTCCCTCACATTTTGAACAACCTCCCCTTACTTCCTCTTTTCCCCTCTCCTACTCCAACCCCTGGCTTTTGGATGGGTCCTGTTTCTGGCAGAAAGCCAGCTCTGCCTGACCTGACAAATTCATTCCTTTTAGAGGTGTTACAGGGTGATGATCCTTTAACATGCTTATCTCGAAAAAGATCTATGTCTTAAAGATATCTCCAATGTTGTAATCAGAGGAGGGACCTATAATTTCCAGGGGAGCAGAGGATGTTCAAATGAAATGTTACCAACTCAGTTTCTTCATGCACATGGGAAATATAAGTCACTTGTCTTGGGCTGTTGACAAAGGGAAACTGCAGCCTCACGAGTACTCAGATACTTTAAAATTGACAGGTTTAGGAGTTTTGTTTTGCTTTTTTCCTGCTACTGGTGGGACTGTTTGAGAACATGATGAGATCAATTATGAAAAGAATCAAAGAAATTACTTTTTATTAAAAAAAATCACCGTGTAGAGAACGTGATGGAACTATGACACCTTCCCAGAGCTTTGGTGACAAGAACAAGACAATGGCGGTAAGACACTGAGCCTGATGCTTAGCACACAGTAGGTGCTCAATACCTGTGGATCCCCACACTTCTGTTTTCTTGCCCCCTTCTACCTCCCCCACTTAAATCCTTTACTCCCACCCAGTCTTGTCCCTTGTTCTTTAACAAGTAGTACCAGTTCCCTCTGGACATCATTCTCAAAGTATAAGGAAGGAAATCAATCTTTTCTGTCAAAGTTACAAGATCACATAAAAAGTGGCAGGCTTCCATTTTGTAACTGTAGTTGAGGCATCCGTTTTGTAACTTTTATACATGTTTCTATATGTTCCACTCCTGGATGTAGTGGTTTCCTGTTTCTCCTTTTGTAAAATCTACCCAGTGAAAACAAACCAACCGGATTAGATTGTAAAGTCATATTCCAGCCAATGGGCAACCTGCCCACCCAGTGTGCTGACTGCACCAGTTTTACAGTAGCTCCACACTCTTCCTTGCAGAAGTAAATTGCCTTACCAAGTTACTTTTGATTTCATGAGTTTTTATTTGTGGCTCCCCTAAATTCCATTTCAAACAATTAGGGTCGTGTCCGGGATCCCCACCATCTGGGTGAGTGCCATGGGCTCCCCACTTAAGGGAGATGTGTACTATTGCCTCCTTGTGGTAGCCTCTGAGTGCTGGGGTAACTCGGCAGGTCCCTAATTGGCTGAGACCCAGTGGTAAAAAGTCTCTCGGCAACATAGGGAAAGGCCTAAGCAAACACCGCAGGGAACAGATAACTTAGTGTACAAACCAAGGTAAGAAACGCCACGGGAGGTGGCAAAGTTTTTCCTTGGTGGTCAGATCATTCTGGAGGTTGTGTGAGTGTGAATGAGACATGTGCTAATGAAGAGTCTTGGGAAAATGTAAAAGACCTCTGATAAGGGGGTGAGCCTCATGAAATACTCAGAGCCGGGTAACAGAATGGAGAACAAGCTAAGTAAGAAAAAGAAAAATGAGGATAAGATTCCCTCAGACAGCCCGCTGGGTTATATGCTTAAAGACTGGGGAGATAATACACAGACTTAGGGCAAAAAGAAATAAAGGATGATTAAATAATATTGTTTCATCTGGACCCACACGACCATATTATGACTGCCTGTCCTTTGGCAGAAGTTCAGGCCAGATGAGGATTGGATATATCAATTATAGATAAATGAACATTCATAAATTTTTAAAAATGGATCCAAAACCTTTAGTTCACAAGACTTATAAATCTTTAACAAATATATTTATCTAAGTTTGGTAAAGTAAAAGTAAAAGATGTTATTAAAAATTATTTTTGCCAGGCTAGCCAATTAAGATTGTATTGGTTTAGAAGGATGGTCTGATTAAATGGGCAGAGGAAATCTCAAAACAGTAAAGTATTCAAACTGCACTATGGATATTGATGTTCATGTTCAGCAAGTTGTACACTGAATTTCAGGAACAAAAAGTAAAGCAGAGAGACTTTATAGATTTGCAGTTTGGCTAGAAAGGCATGTGTAAAATGGGCCCAGAGAGATGATGTTGTTAAAGAAAGTAAAATGGCTGAAGGGAGGTCCAATGATGAAGGCAGTGGTGGTCCAAGAACAGGATCCACCCACTGAGCTCCTCCCAGGTGGAGAACTCATCCACAAAGCAGAGGAGGTCGCTCTGAGTGAGGTGGGGTTCACAGCTGGGGCCACAGAGACTCAGGGAGCTGTGGAGGAGGTTGCCCTGAGCACGCCCTCCCGGTGGGAGATCACCAAAGTTCAGGCTCAGCCTGGTGAGGCCACATCAGGCTCTCTGGGCATCCAGCCTGGCCAAAAACCCCCAATCACTATGATCTGCATGCACTACCAGAAAGTGGAGGAGGAAGCCAAGAAGCAACAAGAAGGTGCTGGGCTCCAAGATACCATAAGCGGGCCCAGCAGCAATGCCTGCTGGTTTGGGGCAATCCCGTGACTGTGCTGAGTCTGCCATGTTCCATGGGCTCAGCCATAGTTAAGATGGAAGCAGACCCAAGGGCAGTAAATTAAAAAAAAAAGTGTGACTACCTTTTCTGTTGGTTTAGGTTAAGCTGTGTTCTGATAAAACAACTCTAAAGAACTATCTTACCAAAAAGGAGTATTTTATCTAAATTAAAAGGATTTCTATGAGGATTATTTTAAATGAAAATATTTTAAAAAGTTAAAACAAAAGGAAAACCAATAAATAAAGGGAGATATTTATTGATATAAAGAGGTATTTGAGTTTAAAAAAAGTTAAAAGGAAGAGGAAAATGCTTTTAGGTGGGAAAGGATTTTGTATGGCAATATTTTTGTTCTAAATGACTGAATTATCCCATGGGAGAAAGAATGGTGAGAACAAAAATTAGAGAGTTAAGCAAGTTGCAGAAGGTTTGAAGAAGTTGCAAATGATTTGTAAAGGATAAGACTTATAAAAGAAATTGTGTATGTGTGATAAGATTGGTTATAATTAAGAGGAATTATTTAAAGGGTTTTCTAAGAGTCACATTTAATGCTTTGATTCTATGTTTGAAACAATTAGGTTGTCTTAAGATATTGATTTGTTCTTGGTAAAATTTTATAAAAACTAGCCTAGGAAGCAAAAAAAATGTTTTATTTTTACATTTTATTAAGGAAATTTCCTGTGTTTTCTTTAAAACATCAGGATTTTCGTTCATTAACAATTTACTAAGAACTAGCTTAAACAAAGATTTTGTATTTTTATCAAGATAAACTCATGTATTTACTGTCACTATTATGAGGTTTTCCCATGACAGTTAGACCTTTGGTTACTTAGCAAACTGCATTTTAACAGAGTCATGGTTTGAATGTCTGTGTTTTACAGCCTGTTAAATGACCACTTTATAACTCAAGGTAAATGAACAACTATTACTTTGGGTTATTATAGTATATTGGACACTCAACATAATTGTGACTGTAGATGTGTATACATCTAAAGGCTAAATATGCTATGTCTGAGGTTTATCTAAAATATTTCACAAAAATTTATAAAGCCAAAGATATGTAGGTTTCATTTACACACAAGGTAACCAATAAGTGAACTCTTATGCAATATGCAGTATTTCTAAACCTTTGGTGATATTAATAATTAGTTGCTTCTTTGTAAGTTAAATATATTTCTGTTTCCTAATCATCTTCCTTATGCAAAGATACAAATGTGGTTTGTTTTGTTCCTAATAATTCTGTTTTATGATTTTCTTATAAAACTATGTAACTTCTTAACTGATGAAATTGTGCCGGTATTGAAAAATTGCTCTGGTATTGATTTCCAATAAAAATACAAAAATCACTCAAGAGTCTGGGTGCCACACAGGCACCCATCAGCAGGGAGAAACACAGCTTAGCCTGTTACACTCCAGAACTCCCCCTCCCCTCTGCCCTTTGTTCTAATGTTGACCCATAGTAAGAATGTAAAAGTAATTAAAGTCTTTAGCCTTAGAAGCACATAGAGGAAATTAAAGCCTTTAGCCCTACAAATATATAGAAACAATTAAAAGCCCTAAGATCACAGTGATTCTGCCTGGCAAAGCTGTAAATTTAGTGAGGGCCTTATGCCTTGCTCTTAGAGATTACACACAGCTACACTGGCTGTAATCAGTGTCTCTGTTTTTCTCCTACTCTTTGTGACCCAGCCTTGGTATGAGAAATGTAAACTTCATGTGTTACTTCAAAGCACCCATAGTTGATGGGCAACCAATACAGCCCAATACAAAAGAAGTAGAAACAAGGTAGATTATTGACCCCTGCACTTAGTAAGTACACTATCCAGAGACAAGAAGGTACCACATGCCTAAGAAATAAGTTACTAGCCCGTTGCCTCAGTAACACTGATAAGAACATACCAATAAGAAAACTGTATTTAAGGGCCAGGGTCTGGGGCGGGGGAGAGAGTTTCATTTTCAGACTCTCCAGTGTGTCTCCCAGGCATGCTGCTTTTCTTCTCTTCCCTTTCTATTTCCTACCAACTTCGTAATAAAAATTTGTTTAAACTGCAACTGAGCTGCCTATTAGTTTTAATTTCCCTATTCAACATATCTATTTTGAATTGAGGAAAAGAGCCCATAGCACCGCTTCCACCATAACAAAACTAGACTAACTGGGTGTTCAACAGATGAGTCTTAGAGACCAATCAGGAAATAAAAGGGCTCAGAAAGAACTGCCAATATTTTGGCCCTTGCCCTCCAAGGTCAAATAGGAACTAGGTGAAGACAGGACCTCACTAAGGGGCCTTGCAACTCTGGTAAGTCATATGACCTCCTGAAACAGGGGGATCACTAAGTCTCCAGAGATTGGGAACCATCAGCACATATTCTGCAAAAAGGAGGCCATCAGAGAGAGAATTTTCCCCTATGCTTCAAGGAAAGCCAAATGGTCAGCAAGATCATGGCCCATCCTAGAAGATGGCACAACTGGTAGAGGAAAAGCCCCATAAAGTCCCTGAGAGTAAACCTGAGGAGCCTTGACTGACCTAAACAGCAAAATAATTTTATAAAAATTTGTTTTCCCAACATAGGGCTACTTTCTTGGTCTCAGGAAAGCATAACCAAGAGCAAGCATACTATTCTGCGGTATAGAGAAAGAACCATACTCATAGAGTCATTTAAATTACCCCCACATAAGCCGGGCGTGGTGGCGCACGCTTGTAATCCCAGTACTTTGGGAGGCGGAGACCGGAGGATCCAGGTTCGCGGCCAGCCTCAGCTCGCTCTCTCTCTCTCTCTCTCTCTCTCTCTTTCTCCCTGTCTCTCTCTACCTAATGAGGCCCTCCGCAACTTCGTGAGACCTGGTTTCAAAATAAAGTATAAAAAAAAAATAGGGCCGGGGGTGTAGCACGGAGGTAGAACGCCCCTGGGTTCAATCCCCGGTACCACAAAAAAAAAATACCCCCACACAATTTATATTTTATAATGGAGGACTTCTGTTTTTAGACTCACAAAAGAGATATGTCACTGATGCCCAAAATCTCTCTCCAATGGAGCCCTTATAAGATGTTATAAAACTAAACCTGTCCCTCTTGAGGTTTTGCAGTTCCAGGACCATCAGACACCTAAAGGAGAAACAAGATGCTTGATTTACAGACGGCTCTGCCAAATATGTAAAAACAAAAGACAGATAGTTGTGGATAACCCTTATAATAAGCAAAATATTAGTAATAGTGGACATGGTGGTAGTAGTCAATATGTTAAATGGTATGCTGTGTTGTTTGTTTTTAAAATGTAAAATGGATTAATTATTCATATTACCATCAGCAGAGATTTGTCAACTCTACTAGAGATGCTATAAAGGGAATAGCTAAACAATTAGATGCTACTAGCTAGATGACATGGGAAAATAGATTTGCTCTACAAGGATTAACAGCCCTAGCAAATTAACTCACTGAAAATTCAGAAATAGATGATCCCTTCACTAATCTAATGGAAGAATGGTTCGGGAAAATGGAAGAGAATAATGACATCTGTCCTGACCTCCCTTATCATTGTTATTGGAGTGATGATTTTGGTAGGACACTGTATAATCCAAAGACTTATAGAGACAGCCATCACCAAACAGCCTCTGGCCCCATACCATGATAACCTTTTTCTACTTACAGACTCAGATCACAAAAGTCAGCTTATTTTGACAAAATCGAAGAAAGGAATAGAAGTGTATAATAAAAGAGGAGGAAATTGTAAGAAATGAAAACAATCTTTTCTATCAAAGTTACAAGATCATATAGAAACTGGCAGGCTTCCATTTTGTAACTGTAGCTTAGGTATCTATTTTGTAACTTTTGTATGCGTGTCTATATGTTCCGCTCCTAGATGTACTGGTTTCATGTTTCTCCTTTTGTAAAATCTACCAGTAAAACTAGCCAACCAGATTACATTGTAAAGCCATACTCCAGCCAATGGGGAATGGTGTAGTGGCCTTCATATCAGGGAATAAAAGGCTGAGCAGACTGCCTGCCCAGTATACTTGCTCCAGTTTTACAGTGGCTCTGCACGCTTCTGCAGAGAAGTAAATTGCCTTGCCAAGTTACTTTCAATTTCATGAGTTTTTATTTGCAGTGCCCCTAAATTCTGTTTCTAACACAAGGCCCCTGGGAATGTGTGTGGGCAGAAGGGTGGGAGGGGCTGGGCACAGAGGTTAGGAGCAAACACCTTGGGCAAAGCAAAGACCTTGGACAAAGCACTTCACAGCTCTGATACTAGGCCTTATCATGTATAAAATGAGCTGATTGAATGAAGTGGTATCTAGGGCCTTTCCTGTGCCTACTGAGCATGGCTTTGTAAGAAGTGACAAGATACTACCATTCAACCTCTCTGGATCATGACACTACTGTTCTTAAAATTTCCCAATCCCTTCCATTTTAAACACAAACATTGTCTCCTTAGTCGTAGGAATGCTAAGACACAAGAGCTGAGGAGAAGGCCAAGAGAAGCACAGGCAACCAGGATGCAATACAAGAAGATTAATGTATGGCTTGCTGAAATCTATATCCATAGATGCCACAAAACTAAAGTAACAGTAAGAAGAGAGTGGAGACTGTGAGCACTGTGAGGTCTGACTGTGAGGCCTGACCAGAGGAGGCCCAGAACAAAGGACTCCAGGAATGGTAGGAAAGTAAAGAAAAACATCTCTAGCCATCCCCCTTTGCCCGGCCCCATAAATTTACCTGCTCTGGCCCAGTGTCAAGCCCACCAATCAGAGAAATACACAACTGCATTGCTCTCCCTCCCTTCTAATGCCCATAAAAAAGCCCCTAGTCTGTAAGGAAGCGGGCTTCTGACTCTCATTGGCTCTACCCCCACCCCTGTCAGTTGCCTCCTTCCAGGTTTTATTCCAGAATAAACTCTGTTCCTTGCTGTCGAGTTGTGCTCTCTTTGTCCCCTTATTTCCAGACATTTATGGTGCCGAAACCCAGGATGAAAGTGGCAGTCAGATCTCTTTTGTGATCTGATCCAGAGAGGTTTTTGGCTGGCCACTCTCAAAAGGACCAGTACCATTTCCCCTCCCATTCCCCTTCGTTGCACGGCTCTGACAGGGGAAGGCCCTTCACTAATCCGGACTCCTGCATTCAACGTTGGTCACTAATTTAGGTCAGTAAGTTCTGCCTCCATCCTCCTTTCTGAGGCATCCAGAAAAGCCCCCCAAATCCCCTCCCACTGCCCAGGATTCCTGGATCCAGAGATCCCCTTCTCCTAAAACAAAGGCTTGGGGATCCCTAGGTCCAGTAATCCTCTCCTGGGGATTTTTTTCCATTGCCAAAACAAAAACGTGGGGACACGTGCCTTTCTGTTTCTGGCACAACCCACCCACCCAGCGGGCGATCCAAACTCAGTGCTGTCTTCACCTGGGACGCTGGGTGAACCCCGCTTCATTCTTACTGCAGTGGTGTCTTACTGGCCTATGGGTTTCCAAATTTCAAAGATTTCCCTAGAGTAATGAGGTAGGATAGAAGAAAATGAATTTTAGATATAAAGGAGACAAATTGGGAAGGAAAGGAAATATAGTTTTAAAATCTAAAAAAAAAACTTGATAATTTTTCATTTCACTTTACAGAGCTCGTTTGCTCTTAGGCAAAAGCCCTGAATGAGTCACACTTTTAATCATAATGGCCAACTCCATACCTGATTCCTGAGGAGATTAGATCCCAAAGACAAGTTTCACCTTTTGTCAAAAAGCCTTGCACCCCATCCGCTCACCTTGATTTCCTGGGAGGAGGACCCCAAGAGGAAGTCCCACATCTCCCTGCACCCTGGCTCCCTGGTCCTGCGCCTTTGCTCCCTGGGATTCTTATCCGAAGGAATTCTCACCTTTTGTCATCCTGAAGATTCAAAGAAAGGAGACTGACACCCCATGTTGCACCATTTCCCACCATGTGCCCCTAGCCAACCCTTCTCTAGGTGCCTTATAAGAAGAAGACTGAAAAGAGCTCTCACACTTTCAAGGTGGCCCGTGTTTCCCCTTAAATGTGTATCCCCACTTTTCTTGAATAAAACCTCTGTCTTTGTCTCTGACTCACTAGTGTTGAAATTCTTTTCACCACAAAATCCAAGGACCCTGAGGGCCCTGAGCTGTTTCCCTTTCCAAACCAGGGAACTCCTCAGGACTCTCCACAGAATTTTCATGTTTTCCAGTGACACTCTGGCATGCCTTTTAAAAAAAGGGCACCTTAAAACAAAGCACCTTATCTTTTACTCGAACACAGCCTTGCCCCAATATTTATTAGAGGATGGAGGCCACTGGTCAAAAAATGGTACATTCAACACCAAATCCTATGAGAATTAGATAATTTCATGGTCCAGAACAGCAAGGGGGAAGAAGCTATCTATCTCTGAGCTTTCTTTCTACTCCATTCCCAGCCTTCTCTCTGTAAAGACTACTCTCCTGTCCAGGTTCTCCTCCTCAACGCTAAGCTCCCTAAAAAGAAAACCCCTTCTGATTCGTTCCATCCAGCCAATGACCTTCACCCTTATCTAACCTATTCATTTGTTCCCTCTCCATGCTATGCACCATCCCCCAGGAACTCCATAGCCAGATTCTTCCTCACACTCCTCCCCCGACTCTGCCCCTACCTCTCCTGACCTGCCCTCCCCATCAGCAGCAACTTCGCCAGCCCTACCTCCCCTCCTGTCCGCTCTGGCCGCTCCCTTTCTTTACATCACTTCTGTCACACTGCCTCTCATCACTTCTGTCAGCCTCCTCTCCCTGCCTCTGTTGCATCACCTCTTGTCACTTCTGTCACACGCCTCTCATCACTTCCGTCAGCCTCCTTTCCCTGCCTCTGTTGCATCACCTCTTGTCACTTCCATCGCACTGCCTTCCATCTTGCCCTGGCTAGATGGATCATTTTTCCTGGCTGCTTCCCTGCAGCTGTGGCTGCTGCTACCCTGTTTTCCACAATTGCCAGTGCCCCGCCCCCCATTTATTGCCCCACCTCCCACAATTGCCAGTGCCCCACCTTCCACCGCTGCCTGCGCTCTGCCTCACATGCCCAGGCGGCCTGAAACTCTCCCTCTTTTTCTCCACCCATCATGCATTCCCCTGCTATCTTGCCTCGTGGGAGGTTGCAGGGCCCCTTGGCATTGTCCATGTTCACGTGCCTTTTTCCATGTTTGACCTGTCACAGGTTGAGGAGTGACTCGGATCATTCTCAGGGAGCACTGCCAAGTTCCGCCAGGGTTTCCTTTGAGTATCTCAACACTACAATTTAACCTGGGATGATATTCATATTATTTTTGCATCTACCCTTACCCCTGAGGAAAGGGAGCTCATTTGGTGGGCTGCTGAGGCCCACACAGATGACCTCCATCAACAGGCCCCCAAAACTTACCCGATGGGTGCTGATGCTGTCCCTAGAACATGTCATAGATGGACTTACCAACAGGGAGATGACTGTCTAAGCAGTAGAAACCATATGATCTGCCTTTTGACAAGAATGGACAAGAATGCCCATAAGGCAGTATATTATGACAAGCTTAGAGAGGTGACACAAGAGTCAAATGAGAACACAGCCATCTTTTTGTCTCGTCTCAGGGAGACAATGCTAAAACACACTAATATGGAACCTCAGTCCACAGGAGGCCAGACTTTCCTACATTTATATTTTATCTCACAATCTGCTCCCAATATTTGGAAAAAGCTGCAGCAGATGGAAGAGGGCCCTTAGACCACTCAAGAGGTTCTTCTAAAGGCAACCTGTAAGGTCTTCAACAATAGGGAGGAGGAACAAAAAGCCCAAAATGAGAAGCATATGCACCTTAAGTATTAGATGCTTGCCTCCGTAGCCCCAAAACTAGAGAAGGCTTCAGACAACACCCCCACCCCCGGTAACACTCGGTTGTGGCAAAGGCAGGCATTGGGCTAGTAGGTGCCCTGATCCAAAGCCACCAAGGAGGCCCTGTCCAACGTGGGGAGAAGCAGGTCATTGGAGGTGGGAATGCCCTCAATGAGGACACCCTCCTCACTCGAGTACAACCCATGCTCAGGCCCCCAGACCACCTCCTCAGGAACTCTCTTCTCTAATAGCCTTATCAACTGCTGATTGATAGGGCCCAGAGTCCACCACCCCCACCCCTGCCACTGGCGAGCCCACAGAACCACAGGTAATAGGGACAGTGTCTGGTAAGGCTATCTCCTTTCTTCTGGATACTGGGGCGAGTTTATCTGTTTTAACAGAATTCTCAGGACCTTTGCTCCCCTCCCCTATCTCTGTTATTGGAGTAAAAGGAATTCCAGAAAATCCCAAGACTCCACCCCTATTTTGCCATTTTAGAAACACCTCCCTTCTCCATTCCTTTCTGGTGATTCCACAATATCCTAATCCCCTTATGGGCAGGGACTTACTTCACAAATTAGGTATGTCCATATGACTAAATAGCTTTACAGAAAGTCATCCTTATCTTATTTTACACTTATCTACCCCACTGCCTCAAGGAGGAGATAATAATCATCAAAACATTCATGCCCATCTAAGTCCAGAAATATGGGACACAAAATCCCCCAGAATATCCATCCACTATACACCAATAAAAATCTCATTGAGAGATCCTTCTTGCTCCATCACCGTTACCCAAAACCCATTAAGCCCAGCCAGTCTTCAAGGGCTCTAGCCTATTATTTCCCGCCTTCTATCTGCCCAACTCCTAATCCCTACTGACTCCCCACATAATACCCCTATCCTCCCTGTTAAGAAACCTGATGGCTCCTTTTGCTTAGTTCAGGACCTCCGATGTATAAACGAAGCCATAATCCCCACCCACCCAGTAGTGTCAAACCCCTATACTCTCCTATCCTGCATCCCTCCATACACCACCTTTTTCAGTATTAGACTTAAAAGATGCCTCTTCACTATTCCTCTACACCCATCTTCACAACAATTATTTGCCTTTACCTGGACAGGTCCTGATACTGGACATGCCCAGCAACTTACCTGGGCAGTCCTTCCTCAAGCTTTCTGGGACAGCCCCCACTTCTTTAGCTAGTCCCTTCAATCAGACTTGAAAACACTTAACCTAAATCCCAGCATTGTTCTCCAGTATGTTAATGATCTATTGCTCTGTAGTCCAACCCAGCAAGACTGAATAACTCATACTGTCCAGTTGCTAAATTTCCTGGCCATATGTGGGTATTGGGTTTCACAGAAAAAGGGTCAATTGATCACTCAAAGGGCTACATATCTTGGTTTAATAATCACTCCTACTACAAAAGTAATTCCCTTATCCTGGAAAAAGGCCATCATTTATATTCCTTTTCCTGACACAAAACAGGGCCTTCAATCTTTCCTGGGCTTTACTGGGCACTTTAGAACCAGGATACCTAATTTTGCCCTTATAGCAAAACCCCTCTATGAAGCTGCAAAACAAAACTTTACTGACCTAATTTTCCCTGACCCTGACCTATCCAGAGCTTTTAATGATTTAAAGCAGGCCCTAAGCCAGGCTCGCACCTTGGGGCTGCCAAATTCAAATAATCCCTTTTTTCTGTATTTACATAGCAAGAACCAAAAAACAAAACAAAAAACTAGACCTTAGGTTCCTGGCCCAACCAGCTGGGGATCTTATGGTACCTATCACTTACTTGTCAAAACAATTAGATTCCATATATCAGGGATGGCCACTCTGTCTAAAGGTGTTGGCTTCTGCCACCCTACTAATCCCGGAGGCCCTCAAGCTCACCTTCTATTTTCTACTTATGGTGTTGTTCTCTCGCAGCTTACCTGATATGCTTAGTCACAAAGCTCTTAACACTGTTTCAGATTCCCACCTACAAACTCTCCACTCCACTCTTCTCCAGACTGAAATCTCCTTTGCAAGATGCCCCCCTTTAAACCCTGCTAGCCTTTTCCCCCCAAAACACCCAGAAGAAAATGACTAACATAGCTGTTCAGAGATTATCAATTTTTCCCTGACCACCCTCCACCATATAACCACTACCCACATTTGGAGGGCACCTGACTAGTTCATTATTGGGAGCGCATCTAAGGACCCCCTAACTGCTGAATATGCCATTATTGAAGGGTATCATGACCATGATCGATGTTGTCCACCCAGGATGGTAGTTGAGGCTTCCCCCTTACCCCCTCACACCACTTCCCAACAAGCTGAGCTCATAGACCTGACTCAAGCATTAACCTTAGCAAAAAGTTCTATTATTAATACCGATATTAACTCAAAATATGCCTAAAATATCCTTCATTACAATGCTCAAATCTGGAGGGAATGAGGTGTTTTAACTGCAAAAGGGAGTCCTATACAAAATCACAAATTAATTGGCCACCTTCTCTAAGAAGCTCTCCTACCAAAGGCAGCGGTGGTTATCCACTGCAAGGGACACCTAAAAGTTAAAGGCTATATCTCTTCAAGTAATCAAGAGGTAGACAAATTAGCAAGATTGGCCCCTAAGGGTGAATATATTCCCCACTACCTATTTCCACTGATCCCAATCCTACCTCTTGTCCCAACTAAGTATTCCCCAGAAAAAGAGAGCCAACTTAAGGCTCTAGGAGCCCACTTCCAAGATCCCTATTGGTATATACAGGGAAAGCTAATTCTTCCAGGGCAGTCCTAAGATCACTTCCTCAACAATTTATATAACTTTTTCTATGCTGGCTCCTATCCTATCCAAAGATTATTAGAACCCCATCTCTACCTCACACCTGAAATAAAACAACAGATAAAAGAAATTATAAAAGACTGTAATATCTAACAATCCTCAACCTCCTCTAACCTATGACCCCCGCCCTTTCCCACTCACCAAGCCTAGGGTCACCTTCCTGGGGAAGACTGGTAAATAGATTTCACCTGCATGCCCCAAGTATAAACAGTAAAATACCTTTTAGTCTTATAGATACCTTTTTGGAGCGGGTTGAGGTCTTTCCAACTACCAACAAAAGAGTCTCAACTGTTACTCATCACCTTACCACTAGTATAATTCCCCAATTTGGCATACCCAATTCAATCCAGTCTGATAATGGACCCAAGTTCACCTCAGAAATCATCCACAGTTTGGTTAAAACTCTGGGGATAACCTGGCATTTCCACATCCCTTATAGACCCCAGTACTCAGGGAAGGTTGAAAGAATGAACAGAATATTAAAAGACACCCTAACCAAACTCTCCCAACAAACTCACACTGACTGGATCACCCTCCTTCCCTTAGCCCTCCTAAAACTAAGAACACTTCCTTGAAAACCCCTCATGGTAAGCCCTTTTGAAATAATGTATGGGAGACCTGTCGATCCATTTACACTTCAACCCACCCAGGTTTCTCCTTCCATACCTCCACCCTTGCTCAGTTCCTTCCTCTACTCCCTTCATTTTGTGTTATGGAAATCTGTTATGGAAATCCCCTTCCATCCACTCCTCCTTCCAACCAGGAGATTGGGTATATCTCCAAACTTCACCTAAGCCACTTTGCCCAAAATGGGAAGGGCCCTACCAAATTATCTTGACTACTCCAACAGCAGTAAAATTAAAGGGATTCCCCTCCTGGTATCATTTATCCACTCTCAAGCAGGCACAGCCACCAGACCCATCAGAACTAGATTCTTCAAAACCAGGTACCTTGTATACAAACCCCCATCCTTCTCTTTTCTCTACTAAACCACACACTCCCTCACCCTCTTCTCCCTCTCCAGGGTCACTGCAGATAAAAATTACAAAACATCTGGACTAAGGATACCATCTCACTCCCATACCAGAAGAAAACAGATCTGAGCAGAACAACCTGGCCTAACACATGTCCTTTTCTCGACAAGAATTGCACAGGTTTCTCCTAGACTTCACTCGAGACCTTACCTGGTTTTCTTGTGGTCTCCTTAACACACCTGAACAAATTCTACACACACTCCAGGAGGCGTGGCTCCAGGGTACATTCCAAGATTATACCCCCACACAAATTCACTTCTTTTCACTCTGCCTTGCTTTCTCTGCCCTTCACATTTAGCCCCCTGTCCGCACTTCCCATAACAGATAAAATGGTGACAGTTCTAACTCTCTTAGCCCTGGGTTGGATGTTTCTAGTCCTTTTATTTTCTTGAGCCAAAACTGCCTTTTCACCTCTTCTTGGAACCAAGAATCTACAGGCAGATTAACCATCCCTGCAAGACGATTTAGTTGATTATTCCTAGGATCTAATTTCCTCTGAATAAAAATTAGACTCCCTCCCCAGGATAGATCAGGAGGCTCCAAGACACCCCCTATTCTGGATTCTTGTTATCCTCAGTATCCTTCTCATTACATTAGATAAGCTGATGTGAAATTGTTTTATGCCTCCTGGTTGGAATTACACTGGACACTGCTAGGGCCTATAAGTTACCCACACCCCAGGATGATTGCCTTCCTCTGCCCTTTGACCTTTGTTGTCCTGTCTTTCCTCAAGGGTTCTGATAAAGGTGTGCCCCTGCTATTCCTGGAGATATTCCCAGACTGTCTTCACTTCTTATACCCTAGTGCTGACTGAATACAGGGGTTAATGCCGACTCAATGTACTGCCTCTGGCCAAACCTACTGAATGGTTAAGATCACCTCCCTAGACATAACACGGTGTAGGGTCAATAGGGGACAACCAGTCTGCTTCACTGTAGAAACACACTGGGGATACTCTGATGGAGGGGACATCCAGGACAAGACTAGAAAAGAAAATATCAAAAAGTATCAACAAAATGTTATTGCCCAACTCTCCCCTCTAGGGAAGAAGCCAACTTTCCATCTTCCACACCCTCACCTTAGACCCCTACAAATAGACAAATTCAAGTTCTGGGAGTTGTTTATCTCCATTCTTAATGTCACCTATCATTTCCTTATCATCCTAACCCAACCTTAGCAAAAGACTTCTGGCTCTGCTTATCTACCTCCCCCCTCACTACACCCATTCCTCTCAATATCTCCAACCTCAATTTAACCACTTTTTTTTTTTGCGGTACCAGGGATTGAACCCAGGGTATTCTACCTCCGAACTACACCCCCGGCCCTATTTTTTATACTTTATTTTGAAACCGGGTC